>JAUTXW010002305.1:37500-60000 GCA_030620095.1 Kuschelorhynchus macadamiae
CGGTCAGCTCAACTTATTTTTTTTAAAATAGACCCGCATTTTTTATTTTGTTTTTTAAAAGCCCTTGACTTCTAAAAACCAATGATGTAATGGACTCATTCATTTAGGGTACTTAAAATTGTTCTTCGTGAATTTGGCGAGATTCTAGTTTTCTGTGTCTCTCTAACACATTGTCTTTTATGGAAAAATCTTAAATCTACTGTTCAAACATTAAGTGTGATACATCGTTAGTTTTGGGAGGTCGAATGTTTCTTAATAATTAAATAAAAAATACAGTTCCGTATTTAAAAAAAATTAAGTTGATTTTCAATCTGAGTGTACATACTGTTTTCATAGGTAAGTATTGGTTTCAATTCACACCGTATTAAATTTTAATAAATCGTCTTAAAAATTTTAAAAGATGCATTATATAAACTAAGAAAAAACAAAATCCTCGACACCCTGTATCTCTAAAATAAAGCATTTCTGCACATCTCTATAGAAACTTTTATTCATAATTTTTGATGTAAAAACTACTCCTAAAATTAATTATGACTTTTAGTAACACCCTGTATTTAGGTTCAATTTACTATATGTAGGTACATATGAATATGATTCCAGGTTTCAATCCAGACAGAAATCACCATGTCGTGGATTCGTATTGAAAGATTCTCTAGTATCTCTACATGACAAGAAGGGTACACGTTGCTTTGAATATTTACCGTTATTACAGTTAGATGTAGAGGCATTAAATCTAATACAAGACAATCAATCGGTTTTTATGTCCTATAAAACTATCACATATTTTGCCCTGGCTTACATCCATAATATGTGCGTGAGTACCAGAATGTAAGAACTAAAAATAGAAAAAAAAATTAGCTTTGTAGATTACACTTGTGTATTAAGCAAAGAGACCTTGTGAACAAAATTACCAAGCTAATGGGGCATGCATGCTATGTTTTTGTTTTGGGGTATTCTTCAATATAACATGTTCTGCATTCCAACATACGAAGGTTTCGGGTTTGGGTAGGCGCAGGAGACCAATGCACCCGCACCCCCTTCCCCCCGAGCTAATAACCCAAGCAAAAATTACATTATATAAAGCATTTCACAAACACATGAAAACTTTTTTTTTTTTTTAGTCTTCATGCTTATGTTGTTCCAACAAGAACCTAGAACTTTGTTTAGTTATCAAATGTTTGCTTCCCCCTCTAAGACGGCATTTTAAATACACCACTGGGTAGATGTGTTCATTTTTGTAAATTCGTATCTTGACCGACGCGCAGCTTTGAAAGTGAAATGCACATACCTATAAAGTATAATAATTACTCACATATTAAACAAGGGAGACAAACATGCAATTGTTGTAATGAAATATTGTAAATAAAGATATAGTGATATACCTATATAAGCTTATTACAGTTTGCTTTAAATAGGGTGACCAGATATATGCTTTTTAAGAGGAATATTCTCTTTTTCAGGTCCATGTACTCTGGTACTCTTACTATTTCCATAAATATGACAAATATCCTCTATTTTCAGAAATCTGAGACAAATGATCTCTATTTTGCGAAATCTGGTACCATTTTCTAATTATTTTTGTTATTTTTAGTCCATATTATTATGTGTATTATAATTATTATTGTAAGTCATTGAATTCTGCGAAAGTGACAAGACTTTACTTAAATATTATACGCTGGTACCTATTTTTACATTTCGTCAAAATGTATTCTTTTCATTTTAAAAAAATGAGGTCAGCCTACTTTAAATCACGTTTAAGACGCCAAAAAACTTGCAGTAGAGCATGTCGCCGGCACACAGCTTCCAGGAGAAATTGCAATTTGCCATTACAAATTGCAGTGTGTGGTAATCTGTGAATTATAGCTGGGAAATTCGAAACCTTATTTTCTTTATTCTGGTATAAATATAAACACTAAGTCAAAAATCATTGTCATTGCTCTACCATATATGACTGATTGTAGATTAGACCAGGAAATCATCAAAGGATTGTAGAATAGCTTGTTTTGGAATAGGATGTTGGGAGCTAGATACAGTCTGGCACCTGAATGAACCTGGATAGAAAGAATGCGGGCAAAAAACTTCCTTCTGTTTTTCCATATAAGTGGTCCGTTCAAAATATATATTTTGACTGCATCACGAATTCAAATGAAAGAGTAAAAATATATTGATCGGTATCGATAGTATATCAGGGAAGATTTCCCAAACTCCGGCCCGTTCAATAAGAAATCATTGTCAGAGAGAGATAGCCGTGGTCGGCGCGGATGGCGTGGAAAAGACGAAGATAAAAGATCGTTATTCCAGGCTTGGTTTGAATTATGAACGGGCCGGGGTCTGATGTCCGATTTTCTGATCAGTGGTGTCACCAAAATAAGAAAAATTAACTACTAATTAATATTTATAATACCGACTTAAGTTTTATTTGTGTATGTGGGTATTGCCTGTTTTTTTTTATTTTCTTGTTGTATAATTAGTAATAACCATGGTCATTTGGAGAACTTGGGAAAATACTTGCAATAATGTGGAACTTGTAGAACTTGTGGTTGAAGACTTTTTTCACAAAGATCTGGAAGAGCACACACAAAAGGTGATAAAAAAAATTAAACATTTACGCCCATTTCCAGAAATTGTTTGGACTATTTTATGGGGGGAGAAGTTTTTTCCAATTGACGTTAAATAAAAAATACTTCTTTTTAAACTGTTTTATTAATAAGGATTAATTAGTTGTTTTGTTAATTTTACTTGCTAGTTAATTATTTCCGATTGTTTAGTTATTTTATATTGAATGATAGACTCGACTCGCTTCTTGGTGCATTTCTTTAGTTTTAATTAATGAATATAGTGAGTATATACATATTTCTATATTTATATAGAAATATGACATATTTCTAGGTTTTAATTATTTCTTGAAGCTTATATATTTCTTACAATAATTAATTTTCTTTTGGAATTATGGAAAGTAATATCTTTTTAAAGAGAAAACCTCTTGCTGACCAGTCTAGAGAAATTATCGCCACTGTTTATAGAGTTTGCGATGAGGAAGCGAGAAGTAATAATTTTAAATTACCTTTAAAAAGGAAAATCGATCGCGTCGCTCTATATACTGGGGTTTCTCAAGACACCGTGAGCAAAATTCACAAAGAAGAGGAAGAGAGGCAAAGGGAACGTCCAGGTGAGATGCACTCATCACCACCCAACAGGAAAACCCGTTTGTCTCTCAAAAAGGATTTTGATAATTTTTTCTATCACTAGGCAAACAATAAACAAGTTTTATTTAAAACTAAAAACTGTGGCTACACTCAGAAAGCTTCTCCTTAAATTGCGAGAAACAATGGATTTCCCTTATAGTCGCGAAACATTAATGATGTTGAAGGCCAATGGCTTTTTTTTTCGTAAGTGATAAAATAATGAAAAATTCTGTTGGAGAGACCCGAAGTTTTACATTGGCACTAAATATACAAGGACAATTCGAAATTATAGAGAGGAGGGTCGTAACATAGTTTACATTGATGAGACATGGGTCGATAATGATTTAACTTTTGGGAAATGTTGGCAAAGCAATGACGTATTTGGAATAGTAAGCAATATTAGGGCAACTGGTGAGTGTTTGGAATTGATTATATTTAATTTATTTATGATGTGATAACGATCATAATAGTTTATTATTATTTTATTATTATTAAATTAAAAATGGCTCTCGTCGATATCATGAAAAGTATTTTCCGTTTCTGTTATACCCCTAGCGACAATTCTTTGAATTTGAAAATATTTTCCAATGATTTCTCGTGGCCGCTTTCACCAAGAGAATACAAAAAATTACCGCTACAGAACGTAACAGCAAAGGAAATAATTTCCTTTCTGTGATATCGCCGATGACCATTATTGTTGGAACACCCTGTACAAAGTGGTAAAAGTTTTCTAACAAAATTTATATATATTTTCAATCAAATTTTTACTTTCCTTTGTCAAAAAATATATATACGTGAGAACTCGAAAATATAACAAAAAAAATTAATTTGAAATGGAATACCATGTATACTTTTCAATTTCAAAGACATCGCTTTCTCTTTCTTCTAAATATACCCGGTGATATATTTATCTTTGAAGATGATTGAGTGAATCGACAAAAACCTTGTCATAAATATCAATGTGCTAGAGAGAGATTTGATTTTTACACCAATCAATAGAGCAAAAAAATACTCGTTTTATGCCAAAAATACTAACCAGAATCCGAGTGCGCAATCATACACAAGATAGTCCATAGTAATATTCTTTGATGTTTCGCACTCGCGACTAGGTATCAACTTAGGTTATAAACAATTTAATGCAAAAAAATCCTATTTTTTTCGTTTTTGACTTTTAAAATCGAAACTAATAAAGTAATCTTGATGGTATAACGACATGCATAGTAGAGAATGAACTTACAAATAATATAATGTCATCGCCGATTTGATCGGATCATTAGAACAGGAGAAAAAGCTGAAAAATCTGAAAAATTAGGCTTTTGCCAAAAATGCATGTCCTTATTTTTTGAAGATGTGGTGGAAGCCTTTGATGAAATAATAGTCATTGTTAAGTACTTTGTGCACACCAAAACCAGGCTTTGTAGAACTAATAGTTTTTGAACAATTACGCCTTGAACCAAAATGTTATGGGCTCATTCCTGTGTAACACTCGAATTTTGTGCCGAATTTTAGATACATTAGTTAATTACATTTTTAGCAATATACTTTTTAGCATTTCACTAGGCCACCATTTTGTTCCGCCGTATTGGAATTTTACCAAAATATTATCAGGTTACTGTCATGCAATCCTTAATTTTTGACAAAAATTTAAACTTAATATGGCAAGTAGATTTTTAACTAAGCCGCAAATTAACAAAGAGACAAACAGACAGACAGTTCAAAAGAAACTCTATTTTTTTTGGGACCTAGGGACGCTAGAATAGAAAGATACGTAAAATATTGATTTTTTTCCATGTTTATAAATGTTGTAGTTGACCGCCATTTGGTTTTGCCCTCTTGAAATCGTACCAAAATTTGAAATCAATGTATAAAATGGTCTTTTCGGGTCGAATTGTGAAATTATTTATTAAGCCGCCATTTTGTATCGCCATCTTAAATTCAAACCAAAGTTTACCTGCTAATTTCCACATAATCTTAGTATTTTTTAGTAATAATATTTCACTAGACCGCTATTTTCTTTTGCCTTAATGGATTTTCACCAAAATGTTACCATTTTATCCTCTTATGATCTATCGTTTTTGACCAAATCTTAAAGATAATGGATAAATAGTTTTTGAGCTATGCCGCATACAGATAGACAGACTGACAGACAGAGCGATGGAAATGGAAGATCATGTTTTTCGAGGTCTAGAGACCCAAAAATGTAAGGATCTGCAAAAATCTCGGTGGGTGATTTTTTTCATGATTACAATCTTCCCTTTCACGAGGGAAGTCCAAAAGTAATATTTATTGATATTATCATTATTATTATTATTGAAAAATTAATGAATATTAATTTGATTAAAATAACTTCGCACGCCTATGATACGGGAAGATTTTTGACGAGATTCTCCCCTGCCCCTTCAGGCGTTGATAAAGTTCATTCGCTTGTCAGACTGTACGTTCGTTTTAACTTTTTTTCATTATGCTCTGTAATTTTGTACGTGGTCGCATTTTAAATATAGGGGTGTATATTGTATTCCCCAATGATTTAATAACTAAGTATTCCCAATCGAATAATAATTAATCACGTTTCAACTGTCACTGATTACCTACGAATATGTTTTTCATTATTCGCATCCGACTCGTCATGACGTCGTGCACAACACAGTCGGTGATTTTAGATGAACATTTAAATCTTCGAACGCATGCCTAGCCAGAAACTCGGGTATTAAAAAATTACAGATTTCTGCTCTTGTTGTCCCTACTTTGCACTAGATCGCTCCACGTCCGATAATTAAAACTGAAACAAGGTGGCTGCATTCAATGAAAATTGATATTCATAAGAATAGACATTAATAAAAATTCGAAATCAAAACAATGCATATTAAATAAAACTGGTTAACTTATACCCGCTAATCATTTAAATTCCACAACTCTTATGCAATTAAATATCGTATTAACTTTTATTTATTTATTTCAATGTATATTTCAAGTATTTTAATTTCCATGGTAAAGGGTCAGTGTTATATCCGTTTGATGTAGTATAAATTACAGATAAACGACTATCAAAATCAAAATAAGGAGCATTATTCTATTTACATTTTTAGGGTGTTAATGGAATTAAAAAAAAAATGATATCGTAAAAGATCCTTTAATTTTTTTTTGATATGCGATAAAAATAAATTAATTTTTTTGATTACATGACTTCTTAAATCAGATTTGCCTTCATACGGTTGAAATAAATTAATTTCCACAAAGTCGTTATTGCATTCTAATGTTTTCGATATTAATATTAATTTAATGCGATCCAGTTTGAAGCAATTACATTTTAATAAGAGTCAATATATTAAATATTTAATTTATTTTTATATTTAATTTGTATCTGGCATTTATTTCATGCCAATTTTTATATTAACATCGATTTGATGAAATGCAATAACTAAGGAAAGACGCATGTATATAGACATTTTAAGTAGGTTGTATACGTGTTAAAAAAGGATAAACAACTACTTTTTTTGTGGTATCAATTGAAATGGTCTGCAAAGAAATTGCTTATCATAATAATGTCGTTCGGTAAAATCAGTATCCGCAAAAATTCGATATCGGAAAAATTAAAACGAATAAAAATTGTATGCAGGTAGCATCATTTATATGTTTTGCAATTAAATTTGGTATCAAAGACGCGTATGACTAAAAAGTAAAACGGCGTTCCATAGTCCTGAACACATATTTTGATATGTATGTCCCTAAAATTAAATTTAAGAGTAAATATACTTTTCCAATCTGGTTCGATAATGAACTTAAACACAATATTTTTCTTAAAAAACAAGCTCACAAGAAATATAAATTAACAAAATGTGAACATGATTATGATGTCTTTAGTTTAGCCTCAGAAGTCTTTGTAAACAACAGTCGGAGACTTGTTATAAAATATATATACAAGAAACAGAGGACAAAGTGTACAATGACCCTCAGAATTTCTGGAAATACATTCAGAATAAAACCAGAAATAGAGATATTCCTTTGCTCATGACATTAAATAATCAGGTTGCTCGGATGGAAATTCTATTGCGAATATCATTTCATGTAAATCATTTTGAAATATATGAAAAATTGTGCCAGCTCAATATAAATAAGAGTTCGGCCCAGACGGCATACCACCATATTTCTTACGGGAATATGCACTATTTTTATGTCAACCATTATACCTCTTGTTTAATCAATCGCTATCAACAGGAATTTTTCCCGAAACATGGAAAACCACTTATGTAACGCCTATTTTTAAAAATTCAAGTAACAGGGAAGAGGTCTCAAATTATCGACCAGTTGCCATTATGTCTCAAATTCCAAAGATCCTCGATTCTATTGTTTCTGACTTTCTAAATAATTTGCAGTTTTATGATACTCCCATATCTGTACCCTTAATAATGTCATTTCATGTTAATCATTTTGAAATATATGAAAAATTGTGCCAGCTCAATATAAATAAGAGTTCGGGCCCAGACGGCATACCACCATATTTCTTACGGGAATATGCACTATTTTTATGTGAACCATTATACCTCTTGTTTAATCAATCGCTATCAACAGGAATTTTTCCCGAAACATGGAAAACCACTTATGTAACGCCTATTTTTAAAAATTCAGGTAACAGGGAAGAGGTCTCAAATTATTGACCAGTTGCCATTATGTCTCAAATTCCAAAGATCCTCGATTCTATTGTTTCTGACTTTCTAAATAATTTGCAGTTTTATGATACTCCCATATCTGTACCCTTAATAATGTCATTTCATGTAAATCATTTTGAAATATATGAAAAATTGTGCCAGCTCAATATAAATAAGAGTTCGGGCCAAGACGGCATACCACCATATTTCTTACGGGAATATGCACAATTTTTATGTGAACCATTATACCTCTTGTTTAATCAATCGCTATCAACAGGAATTTTTCCCGAAACATGGAAAACCACTTATGTAACGCCTATTTTTAAAAATTCAGGTAACAGGGAAGAGGTCTCAAATTATTGACCAGTTGCCATTATGTCTCAAATTCCAAAGATCCTCGATTCTATTGTTTCTGACTTTCTAAATAATTTGCAGTTTTATGATAACTCCCATATATCTATACCCTTAATAATGTCATTTCATGTAAATCATTTTGAAATATATGAAAAATTGTGCCAGCTCAATATAAATAAGAGTTCGGGCCCAGACGGCATACCACCATATTTCTTACGGGAATATACACTATTTTTATGTGAACCATTATACCTCTTGTTTAATCAGTCGCTATCAACAGGAATTTTTCCCGAAACATGGAAAACCACTTATGTAACGCCTATTTTTAAAAATTCAGGTAACAGGGAAGAGGTCTCAAAATATCGACCGGTTGCCATTATGTCTCAAATTCCAAAGATCCTCGATTCTATTATTTCTGACTTTCTAAATAAGCAATTCAGGAACCTAATAACAACTAAACAACATGGTTTTATTAGCGGGAGGTCCATCAGTACTAACTTCTTGGTTTACGAGAACACTTTGTCGAAGGCTTTGGAGTAGGGCTACATGTCGATTCGGTATACACAGACTTCTCTAAGGCCTTTGACAGAGTTAATCTTGACATTTTATTTGAAAAACTAAAATATAAAGGTCTTGATGGGAGATTTTTGAATTGGGTAATGTCCTACTTGTCTGGACGAAGGCAAATTGTAAAAGTTAACAACAGCTACTTTTCAGAGCCTTTTATGGTTACTTCAGGAGTTCCACAAGGTGCACACCTAGCTTCTGTTCAGTCTTTTCATAGGCGATGTCACCAATTGTTTTCATCATTGCAACATTCTTTTATATGCCGATGATTTAAAAATATTTAGAATTATCAACAGAAATCAAGCGGCCATTGAAATGCAGGGAGATCTTGACAGGTTGGGGGTTTGGTGCGATTGTAACATGATGTCGCTGAACACAAAAAAATGTAAGTACATGCAATTTTCAAAGTGTATGAATACGCCCATGAATCAGTACTTCTTAAATGGTGAAAAAATCCAAAACAAATTCCTTCGTTATATTGCTTTCAAGCTTAAAATACCATCTGAAGAGGTGGACTATAACAATATTCATTCGTTGCTGGGAATTGAGAAACTCAGTTGCAGAAGGATAAAGTCAGATGCAATCTTTGTTTTCAAAATTATTAATAACTTTGTGTCATGTTCCGAAATTTTAACAAACTTAAACTTTTACATACCACCAAGGTTATTGAGACGGTCCAATATGTTTGAACTTGAACAACATAGAACCCTGTACGGTCAAGATAATTCAACAAACAGAATGATGCGAAATGCAAACTTGACTAGCATTGACTAGTCAGTATTATTTTTTAATTAATTTTCTTTCCTTTTAAAATTCTGTTTGTTATGATATGTATGTGTGTGATATATTTAAATTATATTGTTTTAAGTAATTGTCAACAAACAAACAAACTTCTGGTCATATATCAAGAATCTAAGAAAAGATTTAGGGATATCATCTACCTTGAGACTTAGCGATTGTATTTTTGATGATCCCGCAAATATTTGCAATGCTTTTGCATCATTTTTGCAGCCATGCTAAAAGTGTTATGATGCTGTGAACCTTGATGAAATTTATGCTCATCAACCATTCCTTCTGTAAGGATGAAGTCAAAGCTAAACTTATAGGCCTGGATCCTTCGAAAGGTGTTAGACCTGATGGTGTTCCCCCTGTGGTATTGAAGAGATGCAGTTTGCTCGCCTATCCACTTGTGAAACTGTTTCAGAGATCTTTTGATGCTGGATATTTTCCCACTGTTTGGAAATTTTCAAACCTGATACACAAATCTGGAGATCAGTCTGAAATCTCTAACTACTGAGATGTATGCATCCTATCGGCGTTCCCAAAGAGGCTATATTATCAAAAGAAATCTTCAATACCTATAGACAATACATTACGACTTAGCAGCATGGCTTCTATAGGGGCCGTTCCACGGCAACAAATTTAGGCAACTATCAGAATTTTATAGTTGAAGCTCTCGAGTCGGGTAAAGAGGTTGATGCAGTGTATACCGACTTTTTGAAGGTCTTCGATAGTGTATGCCATCCTTGGCTTTTCAAGAAATTATCCAACATTGGTATCAGCGGCGTCTATTTGAGTTGAAATCAGTCGTATTTGTCGGATCGCCGACAGTGTTGTTATCGGCGTGTCGGCCTCCCGCAAGGTGGAAGTAACATCGGGTGTTCCTCAAGGATCCCACATTGGACCATTTTTGTTTCTCCTATTTGTAAACGATATGGTGTCTTGCTTCAAGCATTCCAATGTGCTTCTATATGCTGATGCCTGAAGTTTCACAGTGTTGTTCTCTGACTGGTGTAAGTCAAACTGTTTAGCTCTGAACATAAAAAAATGCAAGGTGATTCGTTTTTCGAGACGCCATTCCGCCAGGGAAGTGGTTTATTCAATAGGAGATGGTGAACTTGAAGTCGTGTCGTCCATTAATGATTTGTAATCTTCGACAACTCCCTCTCTTTTAATCAGCCCATTGAACAAATTGTGCTGAAGGCTTTTAGAATGCTGGGATTAATCAAGCGCCATACCAAGCATATCACAGATACAAGGGCCAATATCTGTCTATACAATGCCCTTGTTAGAAGTATATATAGGAGGAGTACTGTTCTGTTGTTTTGGGTCCTTATCGTTTCTACATCAACCTGATAGCAAGAGTGCAGAACAAGTTTGCAAAACATTTGTTATACAAACATCATTTCCCCTATCATGACCTCCCTTATGACACCAGACTTCTGCTTTGTGGCTTGAGGAGTTGGAGTATAGTAGAAGAGTTGCTATGGTGGTGTTCCTTTACAAGATTCTGAATGGATATATGGATTGTGAAGTACTTACTGAGCCTGTCCCCTTTCATTTGCTGATCAGGCTACGAGACAGTTCCAGCTGTTCTTTGAGAATCCACACAGGACTAATTACGGTTTCAATGCATATACAGATCGGCTTCTTAGATATTACAACAGACATTTTCTGGATGATGACCTTTTTTGGATGAAAGTTTGCTGTAATGATTAATATTCTTATTTCATACTGTTAAAATGTTTTGTTTTTATTTCTTTTTTTTTCTGTTTTTATTGTAGACTTGTACATATACATTTTTATAATTTTTTGTTTCGAGTTAGTGAAGAAGAAACTTGCCTTTGTATTTTGACATAACTACTGTTTTTTTAAGCTTATTTTAATTTAGATTTTATCCATACCATTTGGAGATTGAATCTGTAAAGTGTTATTTGAAATAAATAAATAAATACTTGCTTAGAGGTAGAATTGACAATTTATCTTTTGTTGTCCTAGTATTTTTTTTTTCAGTTTTGAGGTTTTTTGTTTTTGTACATTCTAGGGAACCTTCTGTATTTTCATTAGATAATAGATCTTTTGATGCTAATGTTGAAGTTTTTGTTCCTAAGACAGCATCAAAAATTTCAAAAGATCCCAGATTATTTTTGATTCCCCAGTGCATTTTATTTGTTTTATTAATTCTATTGGTTTGTAGATAAAAAGAAAGCTAATACCCATTTTCACCTATCAAAGCAATTTTTTCCTATAGCTTCACTTTTTGCATACAGTGTTTATGAACTAGAGTTCCAAGTCTAGTTTTAAAGTTAGCATTAACAATATTTTTTGCGTTCCATTTATTGCTGCTTGTTCTAGCTCCGCAATCCTCTGGTGCAAAATAGGATGAGTTGTCATTTTTATCTAATAAATTATTAGGAATTTCAGAGGATGACAATAACATTAAAAGTAGATTAAGTATATTTAAAAACCATACCTGTTGATATTTCCTGAATTTTTACAGGAATTAAATGTGTAATATACATTTGTCCATCCGAATGATCTTCAGATTCGATACTTACTAATTCCATTGTTAAGAAATTTTACACAATTCTCATGGATTTTATATAATTCTCAGGGATAAGGAAAAAATTAATAAACTTGTGGTTTTGTTTATATGTGTTTATTTTGACATTCGTCACTACTCCTTAGCCATCCACCAAATCAACTATATCCTGAAGCCAGTGGAAATGTTACATTTATGGTGGAGCCACTACATATCTTTGATGAATATAAAAACACCGACTGGTGGCATCAGAAATCAACCAGCATAAATATAAAACATGCCTTTTAAGTAATTTTCTTGAAAGTATGTAAAATGCAATTACTAAATAAGTTATCGGTAAAGGTCCCTACAGGTTTTTTATGACAAATTCTGAAGCCTAAGGTGAGGTTGCCTCACTGGTAAAATTTTATACATTATGCCTTTTTGTATACAGACATTTGTATTTTAAAAATTAGTCTAAAGAAATAAAAATATATATTATGTTAAGTATATGAGTATTAATAAAACCAAACAATTTACTACTTAAAATTTGGTAAAAATAAAAGAAAATTAAATTACCTTCCTAGAATAAATCCAAAATACATAAATTTTTAAATAACATTTACATTTACGTCATATTAAAATATTACCTGAATTTAGAGTTAGTAATTATTATTTTGCATTCGCCAAAATATTATATTATTGAGCAATACTTCTGTCCTTAATAGTTCTTATATTATTTATTTTATTACATGTTATTTGTATCATATATATTTTTAAAATTATATTTTTATTTGAAATTTTATTTTTTAACCAAAAATTCCTATAATAATTTCAACTTTTTATTTTTACTTCTATTCTTATTTTGAAGTTAAACATAAAATATTATTATGTAAAAAATAAAAACTATTTATGAACAGAATTTGTTAAAAAAAATGTAATGTTTTGCTACACAGTAGCTTCTTTGGATATTACATCTGAAATGTATAGTCCATAGAAGCTACTGTGAAGCAAAATATGATGTTTTTTTAAACCAATTTAGTGAAAGTATTTGAAAACAAATAGTTCTAATTTTTTTTATTTGACATAATATGGATTTCCACCCCAAGTATCGGCTGATACAATTATATTCATAAAATTTTAGGTCAGACTGGATTTTGGTTAGAAAACCTACTTTAAATTGGCTGAACTCATTGAATAATTATATAATGTTGAATGAAACTTTTTTCCAAAAAAAAAAATGTAAATGTAAATTTAGTCTAGTCACATTAGAAGCTTATATACCTTCATTGAGTGTGTTTGTCATAAAACAAATACTTCATGGCATTATACTGTATATAGAACCATCAAGATGTGGAATAGTCTTTATTTGACATAACCGAAGTGCTTTGCCACTCTTAAAGCCCCCTAGAAACAAACTCCATATCTGAGTTTACATTCAATTAGTGTATAATAAATTACATTTTGAATGTATTTTTTCTAAATAAGATATCCACTGTGGTGCCCACAAATTTAAATGAACTCAACCATAATGGTAATAACTTGTTATATATAATAAGATTTAAAAAGTTGTTTCTATTTTGATAGCATCAAATTCAAATCTATTACAGAATTGCTGCAATTATTAAATTACACTGTTTAACTTCAATTAAGTACAATTTTATAGTCTTTTTAGTTTTTATTAATGCCCCTAGAGGACTAAACCTCCATAGATCAACAGTCAGAGTTCTTGTTACTTAAAGACTATATATCTAACTATATCACATTAACACTTTATTTATTATAATTTAAGCAGCTATAAACACTAAAACAAAACATCAAATTTGTTAATATAATCTACAATCCTTGGCAAATTTCTTTCTATTAGTTATATTTTTTTATATCTGTTGAGGGTCAGATATATATTTTTCACGCTAAATAATTGACAGATCTAGTATTCATATTTCTAGGACTATGAGGTATTATTAGGCTTTTGTTATTTATATTGCAAGGTTCATGAGGATGATTAATAAACATTCTTATGAACAAAAACCGATGTTGATGATACATACAGAAGTCTTACATTTAGTATTTCTGCTGAATATAATAAGTGGGTTAAGTAAAGGTTATTTTTTTTATTAATTATTGTCTTTGAATAAAGTTTTGAACAACATTTACATTCTGCCATATCTTATCAAGGATTCTACCCAAGTTGTATATATTGTAATCAATAATTTCTTATGGGGAATTTCTCTTAATATGTAAAATTTATTCATCAATTTTCTTATACTTCTTGTATGACTAGATACTTTACAGTACTGCCTTCACTAACAAGTGAATCTATTGTCTTTAAAAGTTGGATGATTTGATGGTATGAGTGAGAAGGCAACATAATTCATTTTTAGATATGTGTAATGTAAGTTTAAAAACATCATGCCAGTTTTTTATTATTGCAATAACACCAATAGTCATCTCTTTTACTTGATCCCAACTGTCACCCACAACACAACTTTGTCATCCGCGTAAGATATAATTACACCACCATCTATATTCATGTGTGTCTAAGAATTAATATAAGTAATAAAGAGTACTGGCCCTAGAACTGTTCCCAGGTGTATGCCAATTTTTACAGTCTTAATGGATTACTATGTACCTATCCTATTTTTAGAATTTGCTGCCTATCATTCAGATAACTATTGGAGAAATCCAACACAGCACCACTTATTTCAAAAGTATCTAAAGTACTCACAAGCAAAGGATGCAGTACTGTGGCAAATGCCTTTACTTTTATCAAGTTAAAACAACATTTGACTAGCATTGACACCATTCCTAAAATCCAAACTGATTATTTGACAAAACATTAGTGTGAAGAAAATTAACTACCCTCTGTTTAAGGCGTTTATAGGTTCGGAAGTTAGATATACTCGTAAGATTGTAAACTCGAGTGACTGCTGTTTTGAATTTAGTTGGTACACTCCCTGTTTTAAAAGTTACATTGCTAATCTGTGCTAATGCGTTTATTATATAGAAATGGGCAAATTGTATTGTTTTTGTGTTTCCATCTAAGCCAGAAGCACAAAAATTCCTAAGAGAATTTATGTGGGCGATTATTTCATTTCAGTTAGTAAGTTTTAGAAACATATATATTAACATAAGTATTTGTATTACATTTTACCGATGAAATTATTGATTTTTTTTGCATTTTAAGGCCAGTATTAGTGTAATAATCCTTTCAGCACTTTTACATACGAGTATCATTCAAGAATGTATTACCATTATTTTTCTATTTCAATTTTATTACTTAATAAGTTTGAATTCATCAGTAGTTTCAGAAAAAATCTATTTTTGGAATGTCATTTTTCTTGTTTTCTATTTTTGATTGATCGTAATCATATTACATTTATTAATTATTATTATATTTATTATTGTTATTTCGATATTCTTCAAATTTTATATTATCTGGAAAGTCAAAATTTGACAGACATTTTTTTCATTTGATCACTCTGTTTAATGGGTTTGATTTTATTGTGTTACCATGTCCTAGTTGCTTTTCTAATTCTAGATTGAAATATTTAATAAAATTTATTTGTTGAACAGTTTTGGTTTTTAATTGAAGATTACAGGAGACAATAATTAAAAACATAAATAGTGTGAGTTTTAGTTTCTGTTGATAAGGCTGGTTAAATATTATCTCTAGTAATATCAAACACTACAGGATAGTGGTCCGTTATTATTGTTTTAAGAACAAAGAACATTTTAGTGAGTTTGTAGTTAACTTTAATTGTCTCCTAATATCTGGTTCAGACAGAAACTGGTATCCTGGGTGACTCGAGTGGGTGCATTAATGGCTGATTGAAATCCAAAATAATTTAATATAGATAAATAAAAACTGACATATTATTATCCTGGTCACAAATGTTGATATTTATATTATAGTCTACTACATTTAAAAACTTCATTTAAAAGAATTAAGGGGTATATATGAAAACATTTTAAAATTGTGAGATACATACGTACAATGACATACAAAATCTGACAAAGATGGCGGGACCACTACTGCAGATCTCTCTGTTGGTTTGAATCTCCTCAAAGTTGTGAGAAGCCCCTGGGAGAAAGAACAGTTAAAATTTTTTTTCAACTGTAAATATGTCATATTTTTGATATTGGGTGGCAAGTTAAAAAACTAAATGACTACGTACATAGAAATACATTCTAGAATATATGCTGATGGTAAGATAAGTTAAGGTTCTGAAACCAGTCAGAAGTAGGTTATTTGAAGTAAACTATATTCTGACTGTGCCCCTCCCCCACACATCTCCCCTGAAGCCACAAAGACCAACATTCTAACATTTAAATGCAGCTTGAATGATATGCTCCTTGACTCTAAAAATATTAATAGTGTAACTTGCATGGGCATTTACTAAGATAATAAACTTAATTTTGGCTCCCATATTGACAAATTATCATCTGGCTGCTACGCTTTGAGATCAATCTCTAGAGAATTGGAACCAACGGCAGTAAAAATGGTGTATTATGCCTTAGTGAAATCCCTCCTGAGATATGGACTTCCTTTATGGGGCAGTTGTAGTGCATATTTGCCAAACTCTATTTTTGTGCTACAAAAGAGGGTAATTCGTTTTATGTATGGAATGAGAATTCAAGAGTCATACAAACCACTCTTTTTGAGGGAAAGAATTATGACTCTTCCATGTTTGTTTATTTTAGAATATGTTTGTCTTGTGTTTAAAAAATACAGGTCTTTGATTACCGAACGCCCTTATCATCTGAGACAAACTCAGAATATTCCTCTACTTATACCTGCTACATCACAAATAAAAAATTGTTTTATTTATAATGCAATTTTACAATAACTTCATCAAATAAATTAATAATTTTAGTATTCCTTTATGTTATTTTTTTGTATTTTTTTACTTATTTTAATTTTATTATTTTATAAGTTGACGAATATAAGCTCTGGAGAGGGGTGATGCCTGAATGGCCTAGTATAATTTAGGTTTAATAAAATCGTTTATATATATTCCTATTTAGACTACATTGACTACTGTATTGTGATTTTACATTACTTGTTTTAATATGTATATGTTGCATTTTATTTTGTTCTACGTAAAGGCTTATGTACTTTTTTTTCTGAAAATGAATTACTTATTAATTAAGTTATTGAAACCTTTTTATATTGTAAAATATTTTTTTAGCTTTGTCAGTGAATTGAAACTTCTGACAATAAAGCATGTTTTGAATTTGAAGACCCTCAGGCTCTCCTGTGCCAGTGTAAGCATTGTGTCATCAACAAAGATTGTACAGGTGGTGGTATTTAGGGCTTCCAGTGTTAATGTCAATACATTCAAATCAGAAGTTGCTAATTTAAAAGTGAAAATTGATAAACTGAGAATAGAAATTAAACATGAAGATTCTCACATAGCTAGTCTTTTACCGATGACGCCGCCGAAACAGAGAACCAAGTTGTCAGCAAAATAAAGAACAAAATAGATCAAATTGCTGCTGTTAAGGAGAATTAATTTTCAGGAGAGCAATAAGAGCTTAAAAGAAGAAATTAAAGTTTTAAATATAGATTATACAATATTAAAGCAGCAATTATATGACCTCACTATATTAAATAAAAACATGGTAAACACTATACGAATGCTGGAAATGGATACTTACATATACACTAGAGAACTGGTTAAATTAAGAGAGGAATTAAACTGTAAAAGCTCAGATAAAGACTCAAAGGACCCCAAAAAGAAGGATGGTAAATTTGACAGGCAGAAGCGGGTATATAAACCTCAACTTGTTCTCAGGGACGAATGTAGTGTCAAGGGTTGTGCCAATTTCTTTAAAAGTTCCACTAATAAAATAGATATTTACGATTCAAGTTGGATAAAAGCGTTGTGTGTGGTTACACAACTCCTGCTACACACTCATGCAACTTCCACAGGCGTATGTTAATAACAATGTATCACATGTCTATCTTACAAAATTTTATCTATGATCGTTTAAAATCTTATAATTTAAATTTTCGTGTAAAGATTACCTATCAAATATCAAAAATTACCTCCTTTTTCTGTACTTATTGGACCATAGCAACCAAGTAACTAAGTTTTGGTTAGAAAACAATGCTGTCGAACAATTTGTAATTTGTTACAAAGTTCGGAACGAGTTTCATACATTTTCAACATATGAGCCATACAGATCTTCCATCCGACATCGAAAAGTGTCTACCGGTGTAATTTCCAGTCTCCTGCCCGAAAAATCACGGGCAAAATAGGAGTTGGCCTACTCCCGGTATCAGAAATGGTGTGAAGAAAAGAACATAAAAATTATCTCCAGTGAGAAGGCATTGTTAGCCTATTTTAATGATATATCCAAAATTCAAAAACCACATCCTCTCTTTGGGCGTACTATTTATTGTTGGGGAGTGTGATGTGTATTAGAAAAATGTGGATATTAATAAATACTGGTATTTAAATGCGTTTTTAAAAAGAAAGTCGGAAGGATATAGACCTACAAAATCGAGGATAATAACGAAAAACGATATTGGTGTTTTTCTGCAGGAAGCTGATGATTGAAAGTTTTTAAGGCGAAAGTAGCACTTATTGTTGTACTAGCAGGCGCATGTAGAAGAGAAGATCTGCCAAACTTGCTCTTGGAAAATGTGAAAGATGAAGGTGCGTGTTTTCGATTTGTAATACCACTCACGAAGACAAAAATAGCTCGAGAGTTTTTTTGTAACATCTGGAGACATTGAAGGTTTAGATATGGTGGAAATACCATTAAAAGAATTACTATTGCAGATAGTAAAATAAAAAACTTATAACAATATCAGAAAAGACAAACTTGTCTCTCTATCCACAATTGTGTTCTTAAAGATAGTAACAAATCGGTGTCCTTGCCTTTGGGGGAATGCAAGTCACCAGCATGTGAAGTGTTGTGACTGTGCTGGTGAATTTGCCCAATCCCACATCAATATTAACTCCTTAGTAATTAGGAATATTTACAACCACCTTTGTGTTTCATTTAAACTTTCTGTCTGCGTCAAAACCCTTAGACATTCAGTTAAGAAAGCTTATTAAAGTTTGGGGAATTCTACAATACTTTTTAATAGCTCTGTTTTTTTTATTTAGTATATATTATAAATTTTGTTATTCTTAATGTACTTGTTTATTAAATATATTTATCCCGCGACAATCCTTCAGTTGTACCTTAATTTTAAATGTATAATGTTAACCTTAAATATAGGCTTTGGTAACTTTAATATTTTTAGCTTTGTCACCAAAAATTTATTCTTTTTTGACAATAAAGCATATTTTGAATTCATCTTTGTGTAATCTGATTATATGTTTTGTTACATGCGGCAGCTGTTTGTTTATATTCTAATAATTTTAAATGTATAATGTTAACCTTAAATATAGGCTTTGGTAACTTTAATCTTTTTAGCTTTGTCACCAAAAATGTATTCTTTTTTGACAATAAAGCATATTTTGAAGTCATCTTTGTGTAATCTGATTATATGTTTTGTTGTTACATCCGGCAGCTGTTTGTTTATATTCTAATCGATCAATTTTCTGCTTAAGTAATTAAATTATTTCATCCTTATTGTAAATTATCAAGTTTGTCCTTAATTGCATTTTCTAGCAGGAAGTGGTGTATCAAATGGTATACATTTCTTGCAAAGACATTTCAATACATACATACAATGTGTCCCAAATTTGGCTTACATGCATTGCTATCTCGTAAACCGCTATAGCTACAGGGTGGGTTAAATTAGGAAAGTTTTAGAGAATTTTATTACAAATTTGATGACGTTTTGAAGTTTAGGATATCTTTTGTGGTTTTCAAGATAATTAAAAAAATCAAAATGGTGCATTTTCAACTTTTGCCCGTAGCTTCTAAACGACTCGTATTATGGTTTTATGGTTTATACATTATTAGGGCACTTTTATTAGAGGAACATTATGCAGGTAAAACGAAGTTTCTAGCTTCAATTGTTTTTGAGATATTGGCATCAACTTTTTATTTTCTTACCGACGCCATATTGGATTATTGTATTTTTGGAAAGATCTTTTTAAGAGCTTTCCAATGATGTATAACAAGGTAAGATTATTATTTTTCTTGAGCTCTAAAAACCAAAATAATTGTTTTTTTTTTAAGTAGGCTTTGATTACGCATGGCGGCCATAATGAAACAAAAGAATGCCGCATGTCAACAATCATTTTGTGTTCCAGAATAGTACTTGTTATCATTTTCTCATTGTGCCGAGTTTTTACAAAGTTTATTTGAGTTTCTTATACTACTTAAAATGGAGGGTAATTATTCCAACGAAGAGAATTTGGATATGATAGAACTTTATTTTAAAGCAAATAGAAATACACAGGCAGCTGCGCGTTCATACGAAGAACAATTTCCAGACCGACATCAACCAAGCCAAAGGCATTTCAGATTTCTAATTGTTAACCTGTTAGCCTACGGGTCTTTTTGAAACCGAAACCAAAGACCTATTCAATAGATAATGAAGCAAGAAACGCAGCTATAATAGAAAGTGTCAGGGACAACCCAACAACCTCAGTAAGAAAGATTGAAGAACAAACGGCAATTATACATATATATATATATATATATATATATATATATATATATATATATATATATATATATATATATATATATATATATATATATATATATATATATATATATATATATATATATATATATATATATATATATTATATTTTTATATATATATATATATATATATATATATATATATATATATATATATATATATATATATATATATATATATATATTTTATATATATATATATATATATATATATATATTTATATATTTATATATACATATATATATATATATATATATATATATATATATATATATATATATATATATATATATATTTATATATATATATATATATATATATATATATATATATATATATATATATATATATATATATATATATATATATATATATATATATATATATATATATATATATATATTATATATATATATATATTTATATATATATATATATATTTATATATATATATATATTATATATATATATATATATATATATATATATATATATATATATATATATATATATATATATATATATATATATATATATATATATATATATATATATATATATATATATATATATATATATATATATATATATATATATATATATATATATATATATATATATATATATATATATATATATATATATATATATATATATATATATATATATATATATATATATATTTATATATATATATTTATATATATATATTTATATATATATATATATATATATATATATATATATATATTTATATATATATATATATATATATATTTATATATATATATATATATATATATATATATATATATATATATTTATATATATATATAAATAAAGGTCATAAGATACTTTATTGAAAATAATGTAAACAAAGTATAAACAACAAACAAAACCTCCATGAGGATGAAACATTACGTTATATTCCTGGGTACTGAGGAAAAGTCAGTTAGATGAGAACGCTCATCTAAAATTTTCAAACCATTATTACACTTTTGCTGGCGTCAGCACCAACCTTCTCGACTAAAAATTAAGGAAGCATGATTTGCATTCAATGATAAACAGAAATTCCTTATAAAATATGTGTCATTTAAGTATATTCAAAACAAAGAGTATTGGGATGTTGGGGAACTCCTGTATTGATTGAGATAGTCTCGTAATTATAAGCTGAAATCTCTTGGGTTGTTCTTTTAAGATTTGTATGAACAACACTAATATACTCTTCAAACCCAGTAGCTATTATGCTATGCAAGAGGTTTGTCTCTTAAAACACAGGCATGTAATTTTTTTAATAATAATTCGTGATTAATACTATCAAATGTCTTGCCGAGGTCACGGCCGCAGCTGGGCACTCGCCACCGTCTATATGCAGTAAACAGTATCACTCATTACGTTACTAATATTAAGTAGTCTTCCAAGTGGTCCAACAATTTAAAAATGTTTATGTTTATGAATATTTAATCATTTTTTTACAAATATTCATGCAATTTTGTTTTTGCTTTACAGGTTGCCCAGCAGGAAGCTGAAAAAGCTCGATTCTTAGTAGAAAAAGCTGAACAGACCAAAAAAGCAACTGTAATATCAGCAGAAGGTGATGCACAAGCAGCTACTTTATTGGCAAAAGCATTTGGAGATGCAGGTGAAGGGTTAGTAGAGCTTAGAAGGATAGAGGCTGCTGAAGATATTGCTTACCAGTTATCCCGTTCCAGGCAGGTCTCATATCTTCCAGGGGGACAAAATTTATTGTTAAATGTCCCAACTCCAGGCAATTGATTTCTATGTGAATCAGAATACTAGATTACTGACTACTATTATTGGCAG
>JAUTXW010002305.1:65000-292500 GCA_030620095.1 Kuschelorhynchus macadamiae
AGATACGATGTCACTAAATTTCCAATAAAATTAATTATAATTAAGATATTTGAAAAGTAGAATAGCAGTTTTGTTGATAAGTGATAAGAAAAAACATCTTTTACAACGCCCTGTATAATAAAATAATTCAATTTAATTTATTTTGAATATGTCTTTCTATACTCTATATATCTGTAAATAAGCATTTATTCCATATAGAACATTTTCAAGAATAAAAGTAAATCTGATCAATCACGGATCATTCAAAGTACCGCGACCGAAATCATATTACAAAGAAAATCGGGAAACTGAAGAGATTAATGTTTTAGCTGCCGTTGCAATTAATCCGTCAACTTCCTGTCAAAAAGTCGAGGATGAAGTGGGAGTACCTAAGTCAACAGTGCAGACTATTCTAAAAAAATACCATTTCAAACCATATAAATATAAGTTAGTGCACCATTTGCACCCGGGAGATGCACAGCGTCACATAGATTTCTGCAATTGGTACATTCATATGACTAATACCGAAATAAATTTCGAAAGAAGCATATATCTCAAGTGCAGGTATTCTAAATCGACACAATAATAGATACTGGTCCAAAGAAAATGAACACGTTATATTTCCACGCGAACAACAAGGCAGGTTTGGATTTAGCGTGTCCTGCTTTAGCCTTGGCACAAAAATAAGGTGACATTTATAACGGTAGTCTTACTGAAAACCGGTACCTATGGAAAATACGCTTCCTGATTTGTTAGATAATATTCCTTTGGCACAATTACAAAATATTTTTCTTCAGCAAGATGGTGCCCCGGCTCATAATGCACAGACTGTTAGTACCTTTTTAGAAAATGAATTTCCAGGTTGCTGGATTGGTACAAATGGGGCTGTAAGATGGCCGCCTAGGTCGCCAGATTTGTCGGTCCTAGACTTTTCTCTATGGGGATATCTTGAAGGCATCATCTAAGCAACACCACACGATTGAAGATCTACAAAACGACACAAGAAGAGCCTTTAGATATTTACAAGTTCGCCAAATGATTTTGCTTAACGCACTAAGTAGAATAAGAAAGATGTGTGATATGCGTATAAGGTATCATGGGGAACAGTTCGAACAGTATCTGTAATTTCTACACCCTGCATATCCTTTTTTACTAATTTAGTCAATAGTAAGTATTTGACAGAATACAATTTTATTATCAACATTAGAAAAATAATTAAATTATCGTCATATGTATATATTTTTAGTTTATAATATGTGTTTTTAGTAGATTTCTTAGATGTTTGTGTGTTTCCCTAGCGTAAAAATTAAATAGTATGAATCTTTGTTAACTGATTTATTGTTTAATAATGATATTATAACAAACTTTGGTACAGATAATTCAGATTTAGAAAATTAACACACAATTTTCATGGCCTACTAGAAAAACAGATTAAAATTTCTTTAAATTGACTTAATTGTCGGTACCGGATTGAAATAAATATCAAGTGTTAGGTATATATTTTTGAGAAGCTAAAATTGAGCGGGACCCAAATATTAAAAAATATACAGAGTATACCATTTAAAAAAAAACCAACTTTAGTCTATACCTCGAAAACGATAGTAGCTAACCAAAAACTGACTACGCCACTGGATGCTACACAAAAAACTCTATCGAAGTTAGTTTTCACCTTTTCGATAAGTTGCCAGGCCATCGAGATACGAGGGTTACCTAAAAACGCAAAAATTTCATACATGTTATAAACACTCGATGGCTGAATGTTTTATTAGGTGCGTGTCCATTTTCAGAATTCCTATTCGTCGTCGTAAATAAACTTCTAAACGCTTGGTGCTCTTGAGCGATGTCAAACGCTCTTTGTATCATTTTTGGTTCTTCTTCATATGAAAAAAAATTGAAATTTTCAGAAAACGTTTCTTTTATACGGCCTCATGAACCCTATTGAAAATAGATGCGATCGAGGTTTAGGAAGTTTTTTTTATTTTTAAATCTCTTGATCAAAAACAAGAGTCCATTAAATGCCCTCTGGTGGCCAAACGGCTAAAGTTTTCGCCGAAAACAAAAAGATTCGGAGAGAGCAAATTACGAAACTTAAAAAATTCAATTTTTGAAATATTTTTCAAAAATTTCAAAAATTTTTCACTAAAAATTAGTTATAATGAAAAACACCATTAGACAGAATTAATGAGGAGACAAAAAGGTACATAACTACGTATCCAGTTTGATCTAAATGATTTAGAAGAAAAAATACTACTTGTGTGCAAAGAATTTTTTTCCATTCGGGTATTTTCCCCTGCACTGACTAGTATTAGATTTTATTATAATTCAGTTGTACCTCTTGAAGTTCAGGGGTAATTTTTTTTCTAAATCGATGCTTCGAGTTCTGTCAAAAAATCAACCCAATCGGATAAAAACTAATTTTTTTTTTTAATATTTCATAAGATATTCTTACTTTGAAACCCAATATGAGGGAGGCGGTTTAATTTTTGCGATAAAGTAAAGAAATTTAAAATCCTCAATTTATTTTCAACAGTTTTCAGATTTACGATTGGATTCCAAAATGTACCGAAAAACCAAAGGCAAATAAGATAAAATAACAAAAGATGCCCTTGAAGATAGCCAAATTCCATCTCTTATTTTTATTTTATCTGAAATTCGAACTGCGCAAGTAGTTATATCCACGCGACCGACAGCGGCCAAATAAAAAATGTTTTATTGGTCAGAGTTATTTTATTTTTATGTTGTTTCTTATTTTATTTTATGTTATTTGTCTGTATAAATCCAGCTTTAGCAAATATTTCCTCAAACGCTTTAAAGGGTTGTGAAAATAGACGTGGATATTAAACTAAAACAACTTTCGTCGAACCAGTATGAATTTGATGAGATTGTAACATAACAAAGTTGACTCTCATTTTATATGTAAATGGTAAATATATATGGTAATTTTACATACTTATTTTCGCCTAGTGATGATTTAGAGTTAAATAATTGTGTTTTAATACAAATATTGCTTAAAAAATACTGTACCTACCCGATTTTCTCGAGTAGATTACGGGGTACTATGGTTACAGGTATAACAGTCCATTATATTTAAAACACAGTAGCGTCGCTAATTGTCAAAGTTCTGTAGGTCGTTGGATTTGCGGAAAATATCGAATCTAGCGTGAGCTCGCGTCCTACTAGATAAACTTTTCTTTTTAATATTAATTAAGATGTTTTTTAAGCAGTTCATGGAAATGCATACAATGTGTCTTATTCAAATAATATGTTAAACATTATATATTTAAAACGGAACAGACTTTTTTTGGCCGGCTTTGTATAAACTTGTATTTTCTTGACTTGTTTTATAATTTTCAATGTATACAGATGTACTTTAAAAATTATATTTACCGTCGACGTTTTGTTATTTGACGTTTTAGAGTCCCAGATCATGAAAAACGTATTTTGTGGGTGAGTAAACAAAATGCGTGCACGTTAAATTGAGGACGGTCAAACCGATTCGTTTCAAATTTGCACCAAAAATAAATTAGTTCAGTATCTCTGGGATTAGATTTTGGGTTTCATGGGCGTAGATCTTAATTTTTAAGGTGTAAATTTACCTTACCCGGAACTTCACTTGTTATGAATCTTTCTCTTTATTAGGAATAGTGAAGTGTAGCTTAATTTAGTTTCGCACATAGTCATTTATTAGCACATATACTGTTTTTTCAAACATCTTAATTGGGCGCCATTTTGTTCCATCACATTGGGTTCGTGTTAAACAATTTCTACCTATGCCACACATGATTTTTGGGCAGAATTCAAAATTAATTGAATAATTAGTTTTTACAATTTTTTCAAGACCGCTATTTGGTTCCGTCATGTTTAATTCGTACCAGGGGATATCACTTTTAATTATTGTGCAAAATTTGAAGTTTATTGAATAGGAAGATATTTTTTACGTTGATTTTTTAAACATTTTGTTCCACCATCTTGAATTCGTACCACAATATAACCAGCGTATTTTTATATTGCACACAATGCTTGCCCAAAATTTGAAATCAATCTGATAACTACTTTTTCAGGCTGATTTTTTAAATATTTTATTAGGTTGCTTTGTTTTGTTATCTTTGATTCGTACTAAAATGTTACCAATTCAGTTTTACATAACACTCAATTCTTTGAACAAAATTCAATAGGGTAATTGATAATTAATTGCCGCTAATTAAAGACAGCCCGACGTAATCGAGAAAACATGTTTTCTGGCATCTGTTTTTTTTTCACGACTACAAACATTTTATTTGGCCGCCATTTGGTTCCATAATAATTAAAAATATAATTATTATATTTTAAGAACGCACAAATGGATTAATAGTCATTGAAAACATAAATAATTGGAGTAATTGTTTTAACATTGAACAATTGTGAAAGTCATTGGTGTAGATACTTAATTTTTTGGATTATACATATTTAAAATAAAATGTAGGAATTATTTCTAAAAAAACGGCGAAAATAATTTTTTCCCACAATACCGGGTAGCCCAGAAGGGATGAGGCAGCCTCCTGAACAAGGAGAAAAAAATCAAAAGATTGTGAAATATTTCCAACTTATTTTATTGTTACTTCCCGATATTTTTTCAGATCTTCACATTTCAGGGTCCCTAGATGCCAAAAAACATGTTTTCTCATTTCCGTACGTTTGTCTGTGTGTTTGCCTTTTCGCGGCATAGCTAAAGAACGACGTACCCGATTCGTTTCAAACTTTGATCAAAAATTAAGCTTCATATGGGGATGATATCGTAACATTTCGGTAAAAATTCAATATGGCAAAAAATCGTAGCCTGGAAATATCACTAAAAAATTACAGCAAATAGGATAATTTGCTTCAAATTTTGCACAAAAAATCAAGTATGACATACAAATGAACTAGTAAAATTTTTGGAGGCTTAGTAATTTTTAATTTTTTTTTTAATCAGTCTGAAAGAATCTCATCTTGGCGGTGGCGTTTCTTGTTTGTTTCAGGCATTCACTGTTGAAAACCTCACTCATCTTCAGTTTGAAGATGTTTGGGCTCTTATTAAAATGGACAAGATTAATATGGTACTAGGATGGATGTGTTTATTTTCCACCGAATTCTAACCAGGAGTGTTATCAGTCATTTTGCATACCTGTGAATCTCCGAGAAACAGGTTTGAAAACCATAAATTCTTTATTTTCGGTGATTTTAACCTCCCCTTGGTGGAATGGATTTATGAGGATGGTACTATAGTTTCAAAATCTTTGCCAAATTTAGCTTCTGAAACTTTTGCCGTCTCAATGAGTTTCCTTGACCTGCAGCAAATGAATCACTTACATAATGATTTTCCCCTTATTAATATTGACCCGTACCATCCAGCAATTGAAGTAAATTACAAACTACAATATGTCCCACCAATAAAAACCACAATCGAGTGAGTGTTTATGATTTCTAGCGGGCAAATTTCAGCAAATCGACTATTCATCCTATTCTAATATCCGATGTGAGGTTAAACTTCGAACTGATATGTGTTACCTTACATATGTCACACAGACTGAACTACTTAACAACATAGCCAATGCTTCTGCTGCTACTCACTTTCAGTCCTGCTATTCTAATCACTCAAACATATATTTAACTAAGATCGAGCCCATAACTTCTTCGAGAGGATCACTGTGCACACATCGTTTTACAGAGGCGGAGATCAGTGATAAAATAAAGGCACCAAATATTTCCAAGAGGGCTGGTCCAGATGGAATAATTTTGATAAGATCCTGTCAGTCGTGGTCTGGGCTACTCTGTAAAATTTTTCAAATGTCCTTTAGTTTTGGTTCTTTTCCAGAAATTTGGAAGTTTTCTACTCTCATGCCAGTATTTAAATCCGGTGATAGATGCGACGTAAAAAACTACAGAGGTGTTTCTTTGCTTTCACACATACCAAAGTTGTTCGAGGCAAATGTCATCGATGAAATTTTTGAATCACTTAAACATTATATTTCGGGGGAGCAACATGGTTTTTATCGCGGTCGCTCAACGGCTACAAATCTGGCGGTATTTCAAAATTACCTAATAACATCGGTTGAGACTGGCCAACAGATTGATGTGATCTACACAGACATATCCAAGGCTTTTGACAGTGTGAGAAAGTGAAACTACATTTATTGGATCAAGTCATAAATATTTAATCGACGTGAACAAGTCAACGTATGTGGTTTTGTTTCCAATCAGGTTGTTGCAACCTCAGTTGTCCCGCAAGGTCCGCATATCGGTCTAGTTCTATTTTTACTTTTTATAAACGACATAGTATCTTGTTAAAAATATCTAAATTTCTTTTATATGCAGACGACTTGAAATTATTAACCAGTTTCCTCTAACTCCAATTAACTGCAGTCTGACATCGAGAAACTTGTAGATGCAATAATCCAATTGATTCCACGTACTTTATAAACGATGTAAGTCTTGAAGTTGTTATTTCTTTCAATGATTTGGGTGTTATTTTTGACGAAAAACTGAATTTAAATTTGCATACTGACTTTTATTTAAGTCGATTTTTCACTTCACATTTTAAATCCGGAAAAACAGTTGCTTTGCGTTAAAATAAAATGTTTTACACAAAATGTCGTAGAGACAACAACACTACTTACAAGTAAAATTGTTTAAATGTTTAACAAGTGTCCAAATAGATTTTTCAGTTTTTTTTTTATTGTTTTTGGCGGGAATCTATTTTCTCTTTTCTACAAAACGTCATAAAAGGGATAACTCGAACCTGCGAGTACTGTGCCGAATATTAAGGACGCCAAACTATTACTCGTGGCAAAATGAAGCAGTACAACATGGGAATACCTTTTGAACAAATTGCCATATATGTAGCAGGACCATTTCCAGTTAGTAGGTCTTGGTCTTGGTCTAGTAGCCATGGGTTACTTCAGTAAATGGCCAGAAGTCTATGAAATAACAAGAGAAATATACACGAACCACGACAGAAACTTTGAATCCGACATATTCATAAGCCTGTGCAGTCTCTTCAAAATCCATATGACAAGAACAACTCCTTTTCATCCATAGTCAGATGGAATAGTTGAAAGATTTAACAGCACTTTGGAGATCTACCTGAAAAGCCAAGTAAATGAACAAAAAAGTGGCTGTGATAAATGTATTGAATCATTTTAACTGACCTATCGTTCTGCAGTTTATGAATTAACTGGGAAAACACATGCCAGTATAATATTTGGATTCGATTGACAACTTTCAGCAGACCTTCTGACTTAATCTTATTTCGGGAACGGGCAACAATTTGCAAGTGCAGGTTCTGATTCTGATTGTAAATTGATTAAAAGTGGAGTCCCTCAAGGTTCGGTCTTGGGATCTATTCTTTTTTTGTTATACATTAATGATTTCATCAACCTAATAATTAATGGAAAATCTCTCTCTTTGCTGACGACACAACAATAATATGGTGGGATTTTAATACAACGTCTTTACATTCTAATATTTCCAACGACCTTGTTATGATTAAGGCTTGGTCCGATTCCAATCTGCTTTGCTTCAATGTAGATAAAACGGTGGCCTTATCTTATAAGGGGACTTTACAACCACTTCAGCTACTTAACAGCAATATTAAATACGTCGAGTGGGTTAAATTCCTCGGATTGAATATAAATAACAACCTAAAATGGTCTAAGCATATTGACACCTTAACTAAAAAACTTTCTACTACCTGCTTTGTCATTCGATCAGTTTCAAAAGAACTGGACGTGTCTTCTGCCAGACTTACTTATTTCTCTCTATTCGAATCCCATCTCCGCTATGGCCTTCCCTTTTGGGCCTGCTGTACTACCGAGCAATTTCTTAGTATTTTGAGGCTTCAAAAGAGAGCAATCCGCTATTTTTTGGTCTAAATAACAGAACGGACTGCCAATACTATTTCAAAAAACATGAAATATTAACACACATAAAAATCGGTAAATTTCTTTACCCGGAACTTCCCTCGCTATGATTTTTTTCCATTTGTTAGGAATAGTGAAGTGTGACCCAATTAAGTTCAGTACATATTCACAGTATATATGTGTTACACATACTGTCTTTTCATTTTTGTTTGTTCCATCATATTGGATTCCTACCAATATTTTACCATTTTCTTTCTACCTATGCCACACTTGACTTTTGGGCATAATAAAATAAATTTAATAAGTAGTTTTTACATTGACACATACCGCCATTTTCCTACGTCATATTGAACTCGTACTAGTTTATGCCATTTTCACATCTAATTTTTCAGCAAAATCAATTGAACAAGATTTTTTTACACTGATTTTTTAAAAATTTTATTTGGCCGCCATTTTGTTTCGCTACCTTAAATTGAAACCCATATTATCCTTTACCTACTCCGCTGGCCCGCAGATACTTCCCAGATATTAAGTTTCTAACTGGTTTTCGTTATCAATCCTCTTGTTATGTTGAAGTGGTGTATTATTTGGGGTTAGGATCCAGTAATAAAACACAAGCTTTTTTTTTAAATGTCTGCGTTTCGCAACTTTATAGTTGCATCCTCAGGACACAGATTTAATATCCTACATGAAACCCATATTATCAGTCTTTACCTACTCCGTTGGTCTGCAGATATTTCCTAACCCCAAATAATACACCACTCTAACAAAAAGATCGTTAGCGAAAACCATTTAGAAACTTAATATGTGGGAAATATCTGCAATGGAGTAGGAACAGACTGATAATATGGGTTTCACGCAGGATATAAAATCTATATATGTGTCCTGAGAATGCAACAATAAATTTGCGAAACGTCGACAATTTAAAAAAAGACTTATTTTTATTACTGGATTCTAACCCCACATAACACACCACTCCAACATAAAAACAAAAAAATTTTTGGGCTGCCACGCCCAAATTGACTCATTTTTATGATTTGTTTTTGTCTTTTACATACCAATACCAAGATATATGCTCAATTTTTCATTAAGTAATTTTTAAAATAAAAATTATTACATAGATATAAAAATAAAATAATAATCTTTAAGATATTCACTCAATTTTCATGTAGTTCATTTTATCCTCAGATATATGTACATATATACTTTTCTCAAAGATATATAATATACACATTTTTCGTCATTGGATTTTTTTATAAAAAATATTTAAAATACTTAATCAAAATAGTCAGAATCGAGTTTAAAGTGTAATAAACCTGTAATAATCTAATATGGTGTGGACAGTAATTTTTTTATAAAAAACCAAAACTGTTTAGGCAAATAGGTATGTGGATGGTGCAGTTAAGTCACTTTTTGTAAATTAAATTAATGCGCCTGTCTTTTAAAGAAGCAAATTTCTCAATGATTTTGTCATAAAAGTCACCATTACATTCAGAAAGTTTAACTAATAACTCTTTTTCTATTGCCATGATCGACAGGGCTGAGAGCCTATCTTGAGATATACTATTTCGTAAGTAGGTCTTTATTCGCTTTAAGCACGAAAAATCTCTTTCGGTCTGTACACTTGTTAAGGGGATTGTCAAAATGAATGTCGCAAGTCGATATACTTCACAAAATACTGAAATTAATTCTAAACTATTAATTTCTTTAAGGAGTTCTTGAATATTGACTTTATAAAATTGTTCATCTCGGTAAATTATGCTTAGCTCATTTTTGAGGCGGTCTTTGTCAAACATTTCTGGATACGTTTTTTCTAACGAATTTAATAGACTAATAGGGAATTCTGTGGCAAAGTCTTTGTATTTTGATGTATTAAGAAGTTTCACAAATTACAATTTGTGTAAATCTTCAAACCTGATGTTAATTTGAAAAATTATACAGTCTAAAATTTCCTAAAACAGATTTTTATATTTTTCCATTAAATCTGATTCGCTCATGCTACGGGTTTGTCTACTACATGGCAATCCGGTAAGTGATTTTGCTTTTTCAAAAATGGATTTAAGGAAATTTTCAGCGCGCAGCTCATTTAATCGTTTGACGGCAATGTTCAATTGTGAAATGCAGAAATCAATTTCTAGGTTACTTAACTGAAAAACTTGAAACAGGATATCAGTAACAAAAAAAATTTCTTTAAATGCAAAAGTTAAAAAAGCAAATTCAAAATCGGAAAGGTCTTTTAGATACCCCTTGGCCATGTATATAGTATCTGAGTCTAATTCTAGATTTTCAATCATGTCCTGAAAAACTAAGGTTAGTCCTTCCCAATTATTTACAACAAAAATTAGAATTTTTGATCGAGAATACCACCTTGTATCACTTGCTTGCGGAACTCGTTTTTTTATTATTTTGCCCAATATAGATGTGCGTTTGTACGATTTAGGAAAAAAGCAGGCAAACTTTTCAAAGTTGCGAAAAAGATTCTGCTTTCCTTAATATAATTTGAACCCTGTTGTAAAATTAAACTGAGACGATGTGCAGCACAATGAGTGTACATTGCTTGTGAGGCATCTGATCTTATTCGTGTTTGTAGACCGCTCAATTCTCCGGCCATAACCGCAGCATCATAACATTGTGCTACTAATTTCCGTTTAAAATTTAAAGGTTCCAAGATTCTTACAATTAAGTTATAGAGTGCATTAGCTCTAGAATCCTCACTTATATCAAAAAAGCCTAAAAAACCTTCTTTTATTTCGGCTAATTTATTTACATACCTAACAGTTACACAACATTGGGCTTTTGCAACTATATCCGTCGTATCATCTACAATTAATGAGAAAAATGTAGCCTCCGATATTTCTTGTTTAATAAAGTCTCTCATATGTTCGTCAATACAAAATATTAATTCATTTTGAATAGTTTTCGATTGTCCCGTAAATACACTTTTCTCTTCTAAATGCTTTACAAGTTCGGTGTTACGTTTAATTAAACAATTAAAAACTTCCTTAAAATTCCCTCTGTTAAAAGAAGATTCGGATTCGTCATGCCCCCTAAAAGCCAGTTCTTGTTTTCCCAGTAATATAGTCGTATCTATAAGGTATGTCAGAAGCAAGCGGTTTTCCCTAACATCTTCATTGTACAATAATAGATAAACGAGCATTTTCGATTAGCGCATCTTTAATTGTAGTCATATTTTGAGACAAACGTACAAAACCTAAGGTATTTTGAATATGGTCTTTAGACCCTTCATGCATTTTAACCGCTCTAGAAAAATTTTTAAAATCAACGTATCCATCAGAAGTCCATACTGTTTTTGTTTTTCCCAGTATTAAGCAAGGCCAACAATATAAACGCTGCTTAAAAACACTTCCACAAATATAAGTGTGTGTTTGATACCATGACGTTTGAAATGCTCGTTTATAATGTCGACCGTCTTTTTTATCACTACTTAAGGTACTTATCTTCGGCATGGGTCTATCATCGTCTATCGTCAAAAATACTTTAGATAGAGTAACACTCGACACAGACTAAACGCGCGACATTCACGAAATAATACTATAAAACAAACACCAAATTATTGCCGAATAATCTCAATATCCACCCACTTCCCGCTCAATCTCAAACCGTTACCGGTAACAGTCAAATACGAATACCCCACACGCCCACGCAAATATCAACAAAAACAAAAACAGCTTGCATTTGGCAGCCGGATGCGCGATTGTCATTTACCGATAAATAATAATTATTTCCATTTATATTCAATTTGTGCTAACATTAAATGGCAACGTCTCAATCATTAAGCGAAGTTTTCATCGCCTCAAATGCAATAAAAAGAGATGGAATGAATCTACATATGCAACACGACCCTTGTCCCTCTTTCTCAGACTTATTAAAAATCCAAATACCATTCAAGGCGCAATTCGCATCGCCGCGTATAGGTAAAGTCGAATAAAAAAGAAATGATATTGCACTTATTGGACATTGTACTGTTGGTTAGTAAAGTAAAGTGTTTATTTACGATTTACGCATATTTGATGAAGTTTTCATAGTGTTTGAGACAATTTTCAGAGAATAATGTATCAACTAGGAATTAATTTTGAAAATAAAAATGTATATTTAAAGCGAGTGAGGCGGCGCCTCAGTTGCCTCATCTAACGAGCCGCCGCTGGACCAACTTAGTAGGTAAAAACTGATAATATGGGTTTCATGCAGAACATTGAATATATGTGTCCTGAGGATGCAACAATAAAGTTGCGAAACGTCGACAATTTAAAAAAGTCTTGTTTCTTTACAGGACCCTAACCCCAAATAATACACCACTCTAACATAACCACAAGAGGATAGTTAACGAAAACCATGGAAATATAATATCTGGGAAATATCTGCGGACGAACGGAGTAAGTAAAGGCTGATAATATTGGGTTCATCCAGGATATAGAAACTATATGTGTCCTGAGGATGCATCAATAAAGTTGCGAAGCGTCGACTACTTAAAAATAGACATTTGTTTTTTACTGGACCCTAACCTCAAATAATACACCACTGTAACATAACAACAAGAGGTTTGTTAACGAAAACCATTTAGAAACTTAATATCTAGGAAATATCTGCGGACCTACGGAGTAGGCAAAGACTGATAATGTGGACTTCCTGCGGTATATACGATCTATATGTGTCCTGAGGATGGACAAATTAAGGTCCAAATCGTCGATAATAATAACAAAAAATACTTGTTTTTTTTTGGATCTTAACCTCAAATAATACACCACTCTAACCAAAAATGTTTAACATTGTTCAGCCATATTGGATTTTTACCAAAATATTACCCTTAATTTTTGGTCAAAATTTAAAGTCAATCGGGTAAGTAGTATTTAAGCTATGTCGCGAACTGACAGACAGACCGACGGATTTGATAAAACATGTTTTTTTGGCATCTAGGGACGTTAAAACGTGAATATATGTAAAATCTAGAGGGTGAATTTTTCACTAGTTAAGCACTATACCACAATTACTATTTAAGCACTATACCACAATTAGTTACTAGTTAAGCACTATACCACAATTAGTTATGGCACACAATTTGCAATGATTAAGTAGTTTCTAGTTTTTTATTTTGTGCCGCCATCTTGGATTCATACCAAAATTTTACCAGTTAATTCCAACATAATAATTAATGTTTCTGCAAAATTTGAAATAAATTTTACAAGTAGCTTTTTCATAATATTTTTACCTAACATTTCACTAGGCCGCCATTTTGTTTTTGCCATACACGAATTTTACCAAAATATTACCAGTTCATCACCATATGACTCTTGAAGTCAATCGTCAATCAAACATTTGAGATAAATTGGATGAGTAGTTCTGTAATAATATTTTTTTTAATATTTCACTAAACCGCCATTTTCTTTCGCCATATTTGATTTTTATCAAAATTCAACCAGGCCATCCCCCTATGACCCTTAATTTTTGACCAAAATTTCAAGTCAATCGGGTAAGTAGTTTTTTAGCTACGCCGCGAACAGACAGACAGACCGACGGAATTGAGAAAACATGTTTTTCGTCATCTAGGGACCCTCAAACGTGAAGATCTGAAAAAATCTCGGAGAGTGATTTTTTACCATTACAATATTTCCCTTTTACGAGGGAAGTAACAATCCCTATGTTTGCACTTTTCCGAAAAAGAACCAAAGCGTACCTCATTGAACGTCCTTTTTACTGCGTTAATGATTTTTATAATGAATAAGTCTCATTAAAATGTTTTTTATTTGCTTGTTTACTTAAATCTTTTTGGTTGCTGCATAGCATTTGAAAATATTTTATAAGGAATGAACTGTCTGATAGTTTTTAACAAATTATTTTTGTTACATATTAGATTAAAGTTTTACATTACATTTTCTTTTTTTTTTCTAATACACTTTAATTACTATATTAGTTCAGTACACTTTTTATTTAACTTCACCTATTTTGCTTGTATAACGATAACAAAATAGAGTTTAAGGTCGCGTAATTTTAATTTCAATGTCATCGAAATTATTCACCTCGCATATGTATTGTTTATTTCCTTTTGTTAGGTCAGGTTCATTAACCGCTTTACGGCAATGTTTCGCATATAACGAATGTTATATTTACAATTTATGTATTTGCATTGACCTATCGAAAAATAAGATTTTCGATTAATATTTCCTTTTTTCATTGTTTTGTTTTTTTGTTTCACGGTAAATTTCGCTTTGTCCATAAAATTGTAACAATTTTCCTGCGACAATAAAGCATACTTTTATTTGTTTGGACATCCTCCTGGCAAAAAGAACTACCACGGATTATGCAAGCCCGGTTAGTAAGCATCTCAGAGAAATCCATGAAGAGTCAGTAACTACAAGTAGAGAACGACAAAATTAAGTCACTTTATGATCTGAGAGCCAACTAAAACAGATTTACAGTCGGTGAAAATGTTTGGTTATGAATTCCAAAAAGAACTCGGGGATGGTCGCCAAAGTTGCAGAAGTTATGGGAAGTCCAATAAGTATCGTGTCCGTATCGTGTGGTTACCCGGCTGAATGACCTGGTATACCGGATTCATAAGAGTGCCTATGCAAAAATGAAAGTGGTGCATCTCCATCGTTTAGCCTATTACGAAGATGTTTCATCGGGACAATCAACTTTCGGAAGGGGGCAATGTTGAGAATTTGGTCATAGTTATAGAATGGTTAAGTTTTAAGTCAATTATTTGTTATTTTAATTAATTAGACTTATCTTAGTTTTTGACCCATGTTATGACAATGCTTATGTCAAAAATCCTTCTTGAATGTTCTATTAGGTTTAATTCTTTTCACACTGTACTTACCTTAGATACGAGTGTTAGGTATAACCAGTCTTTGTCTTGCTACCTGTAAGCTGTATTGTGAATAAAAGGTGTGCATTCAGAATTCTACCTAACTTTTTATGATGTATTTTATTTTAAAAAAAATTGACATCTGTCAAAAAAAAACTGTTTTTTTTTCTTTAACTTCTAAACTACTTTAAATTTTTAATACGGTTTTCACAGTTCCCTGTAACTTTTAAAAATTCATATCTGTCAAAAAATATTATTTTTTACAATTTTCACAGTCTATGTAACTTAGTGACGTAATTTATTAAAAAAAAAATTTTGACAGCCTTTAAAAAACTGTCTTTTTTCGTATTCTAATTCAGATCTTCACGTTTCAGGGTCCCTAGATGCCGAAAAACACGTTTTTTTTTCAATCCCGTCAGTCTGTTTGTTCGCAGCATAGCTAAAAAACTATGCTATTGACTTCAAATTTTGGTCAAAAACTGAGGGTGATATGGGGATGACATTATAAAATTCTGGTAAAAATCCAAAATGGCGGCTTAATAAAATGTTAAAAACATTACCAAGAATATAATAAAGTTTACCCCAAATTTTGCAAAAAACTGTGGTGGTAAAATTTTGGTACAATTCCAAGATGGCGGAACAAAATGGAGGCTTAATAAAATAAGTAAAAAAGTTATTGATAAAAAACTGCTAGTCCAATTTACCTCAAATTTTGCACAAGTTTCATGTGTGACGTAAAGATAACTGATAAAATTTTGGTAAGGAGTATCAAAAAACTATTTATCCAATTATTTTGAAATTTTACACAGAAATCAAGTGTGAAACACGGATGAACTGAAAAATTTTGTCTATCCTATATGACGAAAATAATAAATAACTTAAATAAAAATTACAAAAATATTAACGATAAATAAAAACAAAATTTAAAAGATGGTTTGTTTGTATGTATGTAGATATGTATGTATGTGTGCATGCCTTGTATAATATAGAATACTGAAAAATTAATCTTTTGATTTTCCCTTAAAAGATAAATTTCAAATCAATAAATAATCAATGATGTTAACTTCACAATATGTTAGTTTTTCGCAAGAAGTGATCTATATTTAATTGCATAGCTCCTTGAAGAAGTAAGATGACAGTAGAAAATAAATTGAAACTATATTTTCTACTACATCACGTTTATTTGTTAAGTGTTAATTATAATATTTTTAAGTTATGAATTATATAGTTTGTTACATTGTTACAAACATCGTGTTTCGTCTGCATCGAGTTAAGGTTCTGGCTGGTAAAATTCCCTTTGCATGTAGTGGACAGTCTTGAACTGGTTTGAATAAAATTACTTCTTCCTCGAAATCATTAAGAGTTGCTTTCACTATGCATTCCGAACAGGCAGGTAAAGTAGCATCTTCTAGCAAAACCACTTCTCGGATAGTGGAATTATTTCTTCTTGGCAGGTTCATAATTATTTCTTCACTTTGTGTACCCAGAACTCGCTGTGGTATGTCAAGGACAAACTTATGCTGGTTCTTAACATCAATACCGAGTATTACGTCATCCATTATATCTGCGACAAACACAATGTGTCTGGTTTATTTCAGCTGTGTATCCCTTTTGCAGGTGTACTTTCACCAATGGCTGTTTCGAAAACGTAATTCTTGTATGGGTTTCCTATTCTACAAGGAGTTATAACATCCGGTTTTATGATGGTCGAGAACCAGTATCCAGTACCACTTCACATTCCCGACCGTGAACCTTACCAGGTACTACCAAGCTAGAACCGTTGTTCTGCATCCGGGATACTCTAATTTTTATCGATGTTAATGGCACTTGTTAGCACCTACCCAGTTTTCGTCTCTTAAAACTGGCTAATGGGAGTTTTCATGATTATCTCAAGGAAGCTCATTGCTGGTACAACGGCTTTGCACATGCTTCTTTTCATATTTCCAACAACGGATGCCTTTCCTTTATCGGAAAGATAGATACTTGCTTTCATCCGTCGGTTTATCTCCAGGAAGCTCATTGTTGGTACAGCGGCTTTGCACATGTTACTTTTCATAATTCCAACAACGGATGCCTTTCCTTTGTCGGAAAGATAGATACTTGCTTTCATCCTTCGTTTGCTTTGTAAAAGCCTCTTGCAGTTTTTGAAATGTCTTCAATTGTGGTGTATTTTTGGAAACGCAATTTAGCCTTCGTAATTTTCTTTTACTTCGGAATGTTTGCTTAACAGTTTCATACTGAAAGGTATATACGATATCTTCTTTATTCTAATAGGAATGGATAACGTAAAATTGATTAACCGCAAAATATATGCCTCATACTCTTGGAGATTTTCGTTATATTTTTGCCTTCGACTTTGAAGTTGCGCATTATAAACCTCCTGTAGCTGTGCTTCACCATAATGCATTTTTAGATGGCTTACTAATTAAAAAACTTAATACCTCCAAAGCTCACCATACACGGAACAAACCACTGCTCGCGCCTTTTCGGTGGAATCCTAATTGTTTCCAGTTGTGGCAGCTTCTTTGTCTTAGGTAAATAACTCACGGCACTTTACCATCAAATGTAGTGGTTTTATCACTTGCAATGAAGAGATAACATCGTATTTTAATTCACTTTGTTTTCCAAACTTCTGCATCTGGGATCATATACTTTGGACTTCCAGCTGCATTTGGCCGTGAACCTTCTTAACTTGCGTTTCTGCTTTCTCCATTTGTCCCACTTCCTCTTTTACATCTTCCATCTTATTTCTTCTTGGTTTTGTCTTATGTCTTGTATTTCTTGCTTTACGTCTTGGTACCTCTTCATGTCCCCTTTTATTTGTTGCTTCATGTCTTCTGGAAGTTCTTGCTTCATTTGTTCTTAGATTCTCTTTATGTCTTCCTTAAGTTCTTGCTCCATGTCTTCTTGACCTCTCTTCATATCTTCTTGGCTCTTCTTCATGTCTTCTTAGTTCTTCTTCATGCCTTGTATTTTCATGTACAAAATGTAAATAAAACTACTGATTTTATTTTTAAAAAACCCGAATGAAAGGTTGGCAACATTAGTCTCAGCCTTAGGTCAGTGGTTAAATGGCAATGTTAGTTTACAAAGTACTAGAAATTGGGAATGCGTTAAAGGTTGTCAATCGCAGATCGTTGATTGATTTCCAAATCCGCACCTCCAGTTTTTAAAACAACCTTTCAGCCTGTACTACATAGCTATAGCACTAGTACGAATGTTTCTTAATTATTAGTAAGATAAATAAAATCTATTAACCCTTCAAAGTTTTATTGTTTGGTTTGTCATATTTTTACAATAACAAGCTTCTACTCTCTCTCTCTGTAAAAATTTAATTTGGGGTTGATTAGCTTGTTTACTTCGTAAATCATCGTCAAAACATTATATTACACCAGTCTTTTAAAACTTTGATTTATGTTGTGTGGATTAGATAATAGATTTAAATCTCTACTTTTTTTGTGTGATGTGTATATTGAAGTTCAGATGGCCTTATAATTAGTGATGATAATAGGATGATAGTTAATAAAAAGAAATATAAAAATCTATATTTCATAATAAAAAACTCAAAACATAGTTGGAAACATAAAAAACTTTAACTTCAAAACCACTATAGCAAGACTCTTAAACCTTGTAAGTTAAAAGTATAATATCTTTAAAAATTATTATTTCACTTAAAACGCATCCCTGTAAATCGCATACAAGTTTATAAACAAAAACTAGACTGGTGAGGTCGCCACTCATTTTACTCGTCGCGAAAAACTAAAAAAAATGTTCGGACAGTACTGTCTATAAAACCGATGTTGCATGCTTATAAAGTTTTCAGATGGATGAAGCTATGCATACATACCTACCCAATGCCTAATATGACGAATATGGCCCGCCTATTTTAATGAATTTAAAGAGATCCGAGATCCGGATCGCTGATCCGGGTCTTTAAACTGACCCAGATCCGTTGACATGATAAAAACAAACAGTAGGATGATGAGGCAGGCGGCTCAGTCGGTCTTTAGTTTATTAAATACCGATTGGCATTTTGTTATGAAATATGAATTTCTGTCTAGCCAGAATCTCGTGTAAAATATTAATTTAGGGTTGGGTGGCTTGGTTTGAATTAGATATTAGATTTACTGATTTAAATCTTTATTTTTTTTTTTGATGCGGTGTCTATTGAAGTTTAAGATGACCTTAACTTAATTAATAGCGATGTAAAAAAATAATAATAAAAAGCAGTAAATTTAATGTTATAAATTTATATTAATCATATGTAAACTGTCTTTGAACTAAATAATTAGTAATATAACATAAATTAAAAGGAATGAAAGAAACTAAGAAGTATTATGGCATGGAAAACTGTAGAACGTGATATGGAATAGTAAAATTAAATTGTGATATAATAAAAAATATACAGAAATTAAAATTAAGTAATAGGTGATAACTAAAATCTCTCCCTTGTAAGTATGGCAGAACATAGAAAATGAAAAACCATAGAAAAAAAACATAGCAAATGTAAAAAATATGTGCCTAAAATAGCTTAAAAGTAATATATTACAAATTACCATTTAAAAAAATAATTTGGCTTAGCTTTGATGTTTTTAATCTGCTTCTTCTCTCTGTAGCAATTTGACCCGCCTTAGAAAATTGCCGCTCACATGGTACAGAAGTCGCTGTGATACATTATCTTTTTCTTGCTAAACTCTATAAACGGGGATAAACTTCTTTTCTTTGTCTCCAACAGAGCAATGGATTTTCATGCCTGCTGATTAGCGGTCCGCTCAAATATTTGTCTAATTCAATTATGCTTGCGGCTCTGGGGTTAGCAACTGCTTTTGATTTAAAAAATGTCTCATCAAACTGCTTCCAAATTATGGAACTACTCTTAGTTTTAATGTCTTCTTGGTCGAGCTAAGAATGCTGAGAATTATTCGTTTGAATTTCAGGCTCGCTTGGATGAATAGAAGATATTTTATTCTTTATTCCTTCTATTTTTTGCTTTACTTTCGTCCGAAAATTTAGCTTTACTTTCGTCCGAAAACCCGTATTTTTTAAATCTTAGGTCTAGAATAGTTGCTTGGGAAAGGCGCCCATGTTTTTAAATATTTTTTAATCTTTCTGCAATTTATTTTAAAAAGACATCAATCATTTGGATTAATTCACTATTATTACGTAAGTTTTCCTGACGAAATTGAGTAAAATGCTTTTCCATTGCAGAAACAAACAAAAACATTTTAGATATTGTAACATTTTTTTTCCGCACTAATTTCAACGGTAATGTCATAAAATATTTTTAAAAGTTCTACACAAGATCTAAGAATGTCCCATTCATCTGGCGTTAAATGTAAATCACCTTCTTTTTGTAATAACGCTATCGCAGAAATTATAGGTTCTTGTCGTTCGGTTACTCTCTTGATCATGTCCCAAGTAGAGTTCCAACGGGTGCAAACATCAATTTTAAGTTTTAAAACAGGAAACCCCATTTGTTCCTGCACTTGATTTAATTTTGTAACAGCAATTGGACTTCTTTTAAAATATTCTACAATTCTTCATACCTTATTTAAGGTTGTGTCAATTTCTTTTAACCCGTTCTGAACCACTAAATTTACAGAGTGCGCAAAACATCCCCCGTGGCGCCAATTGCCATTACGAATAGCGGCTACTATATTAAATGCGTTGTCGGATACAATGCATGTAATTAGATGGCTGATCTCCCACTCTTCAAATTTTGATTTTAATAATTGCATTACATTCTCAGCAATATGCTGTTCGCTAAAAGACACACAATCTAACAAACAAGACTACATTTCTGCTTTAGTGTTTATCCAGTGGGCTGTAATGGCCTCGAGCTATCATTGGTAATCGACGTCCAACCATCTGTTGTCATGCAAATAGCAGACTTTGATTTAAGCTTTTCCTTTACAATTTGGCGACAGTTGGTATATATTTTTGGAAGAAGACTACTAGAAACAGTTTTTCTCTACGGTAATTTGTATCCAGGGCAAAGCATATTTATAAATGTTTTAAATTCCTTATCCTCTAGAATAGAAAATGGATGGTATTCCTTAACAATCATTTTCAACAACTGTTCATCGAACTGTTTGGATTTGTGTATTGAGACAGGCCTTGTATTAACTACAAAACAGTCTATATTCGATTGTTTTTTTCTTGAGCCTTGAGTAGATTGAACAGATGGACCAGCCTGAGATTTGATGTGGTCTTCAGGCAACTTTTCAAGTTCATCAGGACCAGGATGAATTGCATCCTTAGTTGTATCTGTCGGTTCTCGTTCGATTACACTTTCCCGATTTTTTTTAGTTCCTAAAATGTATGATTTATTTAATTTTAAAATTATTTCTGCTCTATTTAAAATGTCAAAGTATTCTGACAAATACAGTTTTAATCATATCCAGGCTAAAGAAATATTACAAGCAACTCCAACAACACGTCATATTTCACCTCATTACCTCATTACCTCTTCCACAGTTAAATCTGTACCTATTTATTTTGGTATGCGAATTTATAAATAATTAATTCCCTCAAATTTGATATTTGTTTATAAAATAGTTCACATTCTATCAAACATATTAAGACAAAAATATGAATAACTATTTTTATTAAAAAGGTCACAGCCTTTCAAATAAAAAAAAATATAATATATTATATTATGATGGTTTAAAACAAGGATATTTTACAGTTCTGCCAAATTAACCTTATCTTATTTTAAATAATACATTCACTTTTGTCTTCAGAGTTGGCTGCTTACATCGTTTATTAAATCCGAAAATTTAGTTACATTCACGTTTCATCAAAACAACGGAAAAGTTAAACTTGGGCTAACCAAAAATAATGTATTCCGATAATTTTCGTTTCCACAAATTTCATTAAGTCAAAATTTGGCACCAGCGCTTGAACGGTTGGACGTTATCATTACAATTTAGAGGTAGAAATATAGCATCATAATATAATTAGAATCTTGTGTATATATTTCTAAAGTAACGTAAATAATTTTAAATAAGCGAAAAAAAAGACACAATATTATCAAGGGCGTTAACTTTTTAGTTGCAAATTCAAAGAAAATAGTTAATCTATAAATTTTTGTTTTTCTGAAGTCATCAAAAAGAGGTAGTCTTTTTAATATGTAATTCAAACTTGTGTAATTTAATACAAGAGTATCGCCCGCATTCGCAAAATAACGTGTTCGATCTGGTCGGTCTATATTAATTTATATGCCATAATACCTATAATTATCTTACCTGGATGCTTTACGCGCAAATGTCTAGATACATTTCCAGTAGATCCACCTGATATACTAATTAATTGGGAACAATAACTGCATTTGGCTTTATTTTCTCTTTCTTCAAAATGGTTCCAAATTTCACTGGTTTTTTTCGACATTTTTTAAAAATTAATTCTCAATTTATAAAATAAACTCTACTTATATGCTTAAACGCTGAATTAAAAACATGCTTAGACGCTGAATTTATATAATAGTGTAAAACGTTTCCCTGTGAACTACATATACAAGTTATTAAATTAATAATAAAAAAATTAATTGTTTCCTGTAAAAATGATGTTGTGTGTTGCTTGCTTACGCTACCGTCTAACAGATGGAACCACGCGTTATGCATACCCCTAACGACGAATATGACTCTCTTTGGCTTATTTTACTGAGGAGATCCGAGATCCGGATCTTTATACTGACCCAGAGCCATTGACCCGGGTCTTAAAAAAGATCCGGATTTCCCATCTCTAATACTAAAACAACGCCAACTTCGGCATTCGACAACAGCGCCTGTTGCGTAAACGGTGATAACCTTGGTGTGTATATCAAAAGTAGGAAAATATTAGCGCGACAAGAACTAGTATATAGTAGAAAATGGATTTTTTTGGGTTGACCGCTAAAGCAATGGAATTTGGCAAACTATAGACACGTGTTTCTGACTTAAGGTCTTCATCACGACAGTCAACTAGTTGAAAGACGAGTACAACTAACACCAAAATGAATACACAAAACAACCCCACCATATAAATATAAGTATCATTGTTTTAGTTTCAGACATAGAAGTAAACAAAAAAACAAAATGTTTTAGCAATTTCTTAAAAAAACTTTAGCTCAAAATTTCAAATCACACCATTCTGGGATACTTTGTAGTAAAATCGACATTTCTATTGCGACACTTCATTGCAATACACGAAAACTACGTTGCCTACCAATGACGCAATGATTGTTTTATAATAGTAGTTTTCAGGTTGACAGTATGGGTCGCGGAAGAACTTTATCTTTGGAAGAAACAGGAAAAATTCAAGCTCTTCGTCAAGAACGGCACTCTAACGGGAAAATCGTCAGAAAATCGGACTGACTACCTGGGTAGGTAATACTTACTTAAATAACACTGAAAATTACGGCAAGAATTGCAGGGTCGCACTGCTATGGCGACAACAGCATGGGAGCGTCGTGCGATTTTACGACTAGCGTCAATTGTGGAGTGAAGTGGAAACTAATACTTCCGTTGGAACTATTCAAGGAGTAATAAAAAAATGGCTCCACTTGAGGTGAAGAAAACTACACAAAAAAGCATCATCGACAGGCTCGCTTTGAATTTCCTCGCAACCATCGTGGTTGGGCAGAGGAGTGTTATCATCAGTGATGAAAAGAAGTTTAATTAGGATGGACCTGATGGCTTACAATATTATTTTCACGATATAAAGTTGGAAGGAGTTTTAGCACGCTATCATAGTCAGGCTGAATTGGGCGAGGTTTCAGGTGGAAGATTAGTGTGGCTGGATATTTTCGAAGGAAGACAAAATTCTCAAAAGTAAGTAAGTTGATAATATTGCCGCGTCATTTCCCAATCAACAATGAACATTTTAGCACGATAGTGATCCGATTCATACAGCCAGTCATACATGGGTTAAATGACAATGGCATAAATGTTCTGGAATGGCCCGCCATTTCCCCCGGTTTGAATATTATAGAAAACTTAGGGGGTTTGTTGACCAAGCAAGTCTACGCCGAAGGACAATTTAACAACAGAGATGAATTAATAACGGCCATAAGAATAACTAACCGCCATAAGAACCTCCCGGGAAGCAATTCCAAGAAATGTCTTAGATAATTTATTTAATTCATTACCTCTTCGTCATGTTAGCAGTTACAGAGAAATGAGGAGGTATTACACGATAATAAAATAAATGAAAAACGCCAGAAATTAAAAACAATTTTTTTATTTAAATTTTTTAGGATACATGTATATATATATATATATATATATATATATATATATATATATATAGATATAAAAGGCCTTTCTTTTCAATTATACAAGCCAAAATTTGATAAAGAACATGCAAAGCAAGAGTTACTCATTTAGCTGCTTTAGATTTTTGCGTCTTACTTACCTACACGGCCAGGTCAAAAACTGCAAAGATAATAAAATGTGTCGTTAAGACATACCTCAAAATATTTTGTCATTCGTGTCCTGAAAGTTCACTGTTCAAGTTCAGTGTTTGTAATTTAATTTCTGTGAAATTAAATTACAAAAGTAGTAAAAGTATGTCGGTTGTAATTCACCCCCCACCACTACTCCTGACCTTGAGAGCCCAGGTGTGCTGTGTAGTTTGACCTTGATGCGATGTGGCGTCATATGCGACCTTGAGCGGGCATCACGCTTTTTCGATATTTGTCCATGACCTTGAGAGCCCAGGTGTGCTGTGTAGTTTGGCCTTGAGGCGATGTGACGTCATATGCGACCTTGAGTGATAGCTATTAAAACCAAGGCTAAAAAGAGGTACACTGTTTGTGCGGTCACAAGTGATTTCATCATTAAAAGTTATTGTGCGGTGTATTCTGATTCAATTTTTTAAATTTACGGTAATACTGTGTTTTTGTATTAAATCTTTTACATTTTTTCAACAATGAGTGCATAATTAAACTTGGGTGAAATTAATGAAATGCTTAATAAGGATATAGATTTTGTTGAACAAAGAAAATTTTCATCATTAACAATTGGGAAAGTTTTTATAGTTCAAAATATTGCTTTAAAGATGACACGGTTTGACAAAGCTTTTCATGCAACATTGTACGACAAAACCCATGATAAAACATATCAATCTTTTTTACCAAAACTGTTGTCGAAACCATTTCTGAAGATGTTATCGAAATTATAAATAAGTCTGGTGGGATGTATACTTATTTGGGGCAGAGCTTGCGGGTAATCTAAGGCACTAATACTAGCAGATCAATATTTAAATTTGGGTGTTTAGAATAAGCAAAATTTAGAGATATTTACTTATTTGGTATTATTTTCACCTTTTAATTTTGATGCTTCATAGAATAAACAAAATTTAGAAATATTTACTTAATTTGGTATTATTTTCGTCTTTTAATTTGGGTTCTTAATTGGGTGTTTGGGTTAATTAACAATTTGGTAATTATTTTACAAATCAGAATACACAGACATTTTAATAATTAGTGTTTGAAAGATGTGTGACAGCAATAGTACCATCACACCAAGTGAAGACCTTGATTCTCACATTATGTGTTTGTCGCATAAGTTAAGAAATGCGGCACAAGAGATATTACATTTTCCAACGTATGATGGGTCGGCGGTTGAATCAATAGAAAAAATATATTATGTCACATAAATATATATCCCAGTAAATTGTGTGTGTCCTATTATGAAAATAAAACTTTTAATAAACCATTATGTCTCTTATTCCAACGAAAATGTATTAAATTTTGTGAAAATGCGTACATAAACAATTATAAAAGCTTCAATAATTTTTTTAGGCTATTCCCCAAATATAGAGAAAAATGTTTATTTGAAGAAAGGTTTTTGTTTCTCCAAACACTATATTGTGTAATTTTTTCAACGAAATTTATTAAAGTACGAGGAAATGCATATATAAACAATTATAAAACTTTCAATAATTTTTTTAGGCTATTTCCCAAATATATAAAAAAATGTTTATTTGAAGAAAGTTTTTTGTTTTTCCAAACACTATATTGTGTAATTTTTTCAACGAAATTTATTAAAGTATGAGAAAATGCCTATATAAACAATTATAAAACTTTCAATAATTTTTTTAGACTATTTCCCGAATATATAGAAAAATGTTTATTTGAAGAAAGTTTTTTTGTATTCTCAGACACTATATTGTGTAATTTTTTCAAGGAAATTAATGGAATTTTGAAAAAAGTGCTATAAATAGTTAGATGTTTGCCAACTTTGAGTCGAGTCGATGAGAAAAAAATGTTAGGAAAATTTTTTTTTGTTTTCTAAGTGTTTTAGGATATTTCGTCAATGCGTAGATAAAAAAAAATTTTTTTGGGTGTTTACTATACGATACGAAAAAAAGTTTTAAATAAAAAAGTTTCCTATTTTCAAGTACTATCACTTTAGTTATTAGGAAAAAGTGTGAAAAATTGATAGTTTTCGAGAAAATCGAAAAAATATGGTGGTTTTGAGTTGTTGAGCAGACAAAAAATTTTTTTTTGTTGTTTACTACACAATACGAAAAAAAGTTTCAAATAAAAAAGTTTCCTATTTTCGAGTACTATCACTTTGGTTATTGGAAAAAGTGTGAAAAATGAATAGTTTTCGAGAAAATCGAAAAAATATGGTGGTTTTGAGATTATGAGCAGACAAAAAATTTTTTTCTGGTTGTTTACCATACAATACGAAAAAAAGTTTCAAATAAAAAAATTTCCTATTTTCGAGTACTATCACTTTGGTTATTAGGAAAAAGTCTGAAAAATCGATAGTGCAAAATGAATCTTCGTCTGATGAAGAGGGTCAGGAAGAGGAGTCGGCTGAAGCTAGTCTGCCTGACTCATCAAGTTGGTGGAGTCCTCCATCACCACGTGGTGAGTTTGATGGCCCAGCAGACAGTAGTTGGTGGGTAGTGCCTGATGTTTCAGATGATACACAGGAAGGGAATGCCGACACCACTACGTGTTGATAGTTTTGGATCGCATAGGCAATACCGCCGATGCTACTACAGAATAGTGCAAAATGGGTGGTGACGGTGTATAGAATGTCATCAATTAATTGTACCATACATATATAATTTTATAAATTAATACTGATTTTATTAATGTGTTTGTGTTATTTGCCTAGTTTTTAAATTTATCAATATAAGTATAGAGTATTTTAAAGAAAAAAAAATTAAACATTGATTTTTTTTTCGACTTTCTCGAAAACTATCGATTTTTCAGACTTTTTCCTAATAATCAAAGTGATAGTACTCGAAAATAGGAAACTTTTTTATTTGAAACTTTTTTCGTATTGTATAGTAAACAACCAGAAAAAAATTTTTTGTCTGCTCATCAACTCAAAACCACCATATATTTTCGATTTTCTCGAAAACTGTTGATTTTTCACACTTTTTCCTAATAACCAAAGTGATAGTACTCGAAACTAGGAAACTTTTTTATTTGAAACTTTTTTTCGTATCGTATAGTAAACATCAAAAAAAATTTTTTTTTATCTAAGCATTGACGAAATACCCTAAAACACTTAGAAACCAAAAAAAAAATTTCTTAACATTTTTTTTCTCATCGACGAAAAAAAATTAAACATTGATTTTTTTTCGATTTTCTCGAAAACTATCGATTTTTCAGACTTTATCCTAATAACCAAAGTGATAGTACTCAAAAATAGGAAACTTTTTTATTTAAAACATTTTTTCGTATTGTATAGTAAACAACCAGAAAAAAATTTTTGTCTGCTCATAAACTCAAAACCACCATATTTTTTCGATTTTCTCGAAAACTATTGATTTTTCACACTTTTTCCTAATAACCAAAGTGATAGTACTCGAAACTAGGAAACTTTTTTTCGTATTGTATAGTAAACAACCAGAAAAAAATTTTTTGTCTGCTCATCAACTCAAAACCACCATGTTTTTTCGATTTTCTCGAAAACTATCAATTTTTCACACTTTTTCCTAATAACCAAAGTGATAGTACTTGAAAATAGGAAACTTTTTTATTTGAAACTTTTTTTCGTTCGTATAGCAAACACCCAAAAAAATTTTTTTTTTTTAAACAAAAAAAAAATTTTCCTAACATTTTTTTCTCATCATTTCTTCAAATAAACATTTTTCTATATATATTCAGGAAATAGTCTAAAAAAATTATTGAAAGTTTTATAATTGTTTATATATGCATTTCCTCATACTTTAATAAATTTCGTTGAAAAAATTACACAATATAGCGTTTGGAAAAACAAAACACTTTCTTCAAATAAACATTTTTCTATATATTTGGGAAATAGCCTAAAAAAATTATTGAAAGTTTTATAATTTTTTTATATATGCATTTCCTCATACTTTAATAAATTTCGTTGAAAAAATTACACAATATAGTGTTTGGAAAAACAAAAAACTTTCTTCAAATAAACATTTTTCTGTATATTTGGGGAATAGCCTAAAAAAATTATTGAAGCTTTTATAATTGTTTATGTACGCATTTTCACAAAATTTAATACATTTTCGTTGGAATAAGAGACATAATGGTTTATTAAAAGTTTTATTTTCATAATAGGACACACCCAATTTACTGGGTTATATATAGATATGTGACATAATATATTTTTTCTATTGATTCAACCGCCGACCCATCATACGTTGCAAAATGTAATATCTCTTGTGCCGCATTTCTCAACTTATGCGACAAACACATAATGTGAGAATCAAGGTTTTCACTTGGTGTGATGGTACTATTGCTGTCACACATCTTTCAAACACTAATTATTAAAATGTCTGTGTATTCTGATTTGTAAAATAATTACCAAATTGTTAATTAACCCAAACACCCGTTCTTTAGTGGCCATAGAGACTAAAGTTTGAGATAACATACCTTCAACAAGAATTATAGAACATTTTCGTGATTTAAAAGAATAGAGAAAATCATTCGTGTATCTAATTTCTTTGAAAATGTTAAATTCAGTTTCAAATTTTTGTAATTTAATTGAAACTTTTCTTATTAAGAAACCAACTTAATAAGGAACTTGCCTCAATATATATATATATATATATATATATATATATATATATATATATATATATATATATATATATATATATATATATATATATATATATATATATATATTATAATAATTAGTTTACACATTTCAAAACATCTCTAAAAATAAATAAACCAGACTAATTTGCAGGAGCAATAGCTATACGCAGAATTTAGTAATTTAACAAGAGAAAAATAATAGTGTAACAATTAAAAGATAATATATCTTTAAAATCAGAACATACATATAATTACGCAATTGGTGATTTCAACCTTTTCTTTTGTGATTTCAGGTTTTTGATGTTGGCTATATTGTGTATTTCAGTTCTTTGTATTGAAGTTAAAAAAAAATTTAATTTTTTCCTCAACAAGGGTTTGGAGTTTGATCTCAAAACTAAATCGTGTAGGTAATCAGGCAAGTAGTTGTACGCTCTTAATATTAGGGAATAAGGACTTTGTTGACCCACTCTCTTTTTAATAAATGGTGTTTCTGAGAAATGATGTTTTTTTCTTGTTTCGTAATGATGGTCGACGTAAATAATAATTGTTTTATGTTTATTTAAATGAATAATCAAGCCGTAGAAAACCAGCTGTCTTACATCCAGGATTTTGGTTTCCTCAAATAGTAGATTTGTAAGGTAAGTACGATGATTTTGTAAATTATTTTTTAGAATAGTTTCTGCAATATTGCCAAATTTTTTATATGATTGTCCAATACTCCCCCATCTAATGACCCTGTACTATATTCTGCATTCAGAGCACAATAATGCGTTCTTAAATGCTTTATATCCAAAAATATATCCCAAATATTTCATCGATTCAACAGATGATATATTTAGAATATAATTTTTCCTTATATGTTATATTATATATGAGATTTCTTAAATCAGGTATTTTTTTGTAGGAAGTAAAAGTTATAAATTTGGTTTTTTCAGAATTGATATTTTCCAACTCGTCTAACAACACCGAATGATCCACCGTGTCGAAAGCCTTAGCAAGATCAAGAAATACACACTAACAATACAGGGTTGTGATCGATTTCCGCCGCCTAAATGAAATATTCTTGACCAATTAGGTCACTGCCAATTTTTTACAACACTAGATTTAGCCTCAGGTTTTCATCAAATTGAAATTGACCCAAAGGATGTCGAAAAAACAGCATTCTCCGTAGAAAATGGACTTTGTGAATTTCTTAGGATGCCGTTTGAACGAAAAAATGCCCCAACGACGTTTCAAAGAGTCATGGACAACATACTTATGGGTATACAAAATGAAAGATGTGCGGTTTACATGGACGACATCATAATATAGCCGTACAATTCACGAGCATATTTCTAGATTAAAAGAAGTATTTTCTAGATTAGGAAAGGCAAATTTAAAAAGACAACCTGATACGTGTGAATTTTAAGAAAAGAAGTAGGTTATTTATGACATTTAATTACACAAGATGGAATAAAACCAAACCTGGCAAAAATTCAAGCAATTCAAGATTTTCCAATTCCGAAAAACATAAATGAAAATAAATGATTTTCAAGACTGACCAATGACCGGTTATTACCGAAGATTTATTCCAAATTATGCTAAAATTTTTAAACCTATAACAAACTTTTAAAAAAAGAAACAACATTTAATTTTGATATAGATTGCCAAAAATCATTAGATAACTTAAAAAATTGTTTAATAACCGAATACATTTTGTTTTAACAACAGATGCTTCCTTATATAAGGAAAGAAAATGAGTTTCAACGATTTATAACACTCTATCAAATAGAATCATTAATAGACTATTCTAAAATACGATATTCTAATAATCAACTTTTAGACAAAAAATATAATCACGTTTTTCCAACAAAATAGATTACAAGAACTACATTACAAAATTATAGAAGACATGCCTGAAGGGAAATTCGTATTTAATTATGATCATATTAATATTCGAATAAAGAAGCTATTGTGGTGGCCTACTTTTCATTATAGTATTAATATTAATTTCATATCAGTAGCAACCACTCTTATCTTACCCAGTACAATCCTGAGTCCACTTACCGTGAATTTGACCTATAAAACTTCTTGGCTTCCCAACTGCGCCACTTCACTTCATTATAAACTGCACTGCTTAGTATTTAACTTGCGATTACTATATATTTTCCGTAGATGCAATTTACTTTATTAATCACTGAAATATCAAATCTCTTCATATTAGTAATATATTAGTTTAGAAAGGGAGCTTTCCTCGATATGGTTTCCATATCTGCTGTTTTGACCTAATTATTATTAGCAATTGGTTATATTCTCTATAACCGCACACTCCAGGTAATATTGTAGTATCAAAATCTCACACAGTCATCAGCCCTTAATCATTGGCCTATTTCTTAGTTAAGCAGTTAAACACATTATATTGGCACTGATTTTGTTCATTTTACTATATAGTTACTTACTACATGCCATCAGGTTCACTTCATTGAGATAGATCCTTATTTTAAGGTCACACAAACGGGCTCTAAAATCTGCTGCTTTTCTTTCCGTTCTGAAAATATTCGTACTCGCGTCGACTTACGCGTAAGGAGAGGTCCGTCAGAGAATTGAAAAGATAACTTTTACTTTTATTATTTTTTTCTTGAGTTTGAGTTTGAGTTTTTTTATCGAACAGGGATTCATCCTGGACTACCGGATTTATAATTTCTAGGTCCGTTTTGCATTACGACCCGCTGCAAGTCAATTCGAGCCAAAAAGCCCTCGAAACAAGACCTGGGGAGTATCTTATAGGAAAAAATCCCATAATTTTTTCCCGCTTGCCTCAAAGAAAACCCCGCTTTTTCACTTTCGTGACCTAGATTCGGAGCTCGTCCCCTTCTCCCATAGTTTTTTAGTCCACCTCTCGGCTTATGGCCGCCAAGACTAAGATGCGCAGAAAGCAAGGCGAAGCGCCGCCCCTAAATTCGTCCAACCAGTTCTTCAATGTGGACTTGCAGGATGAAATTTAAAGAGAAGTTTTGTTTTTTTTTATATAGCGACTTTAATGTTACAATTCATTAGTTCTCTTACTTAGCTCCTATCACAGGGTCTATAACAGAACGTTTGTTTTTGTGGTCTTCTAACTCTCTTTTTTTATATATATTTTTTAAAAGCTAAATTACTTTAGCTCAATTATCAGCCTATTTATACTTTCTTTTTCTCTGAGGCTTTGCCTCGGGTTATGTTTTGTTTTTTTGTTAATCTAAAGAACATATATACACAGTGTTTCTATTATTTAAGCACTAGCCTATCTATGTTTTTCTTTCATTCTCTCTCAGACTCACGCTACATTAACCCTTTCACACTTATCTTATCTCTTAACCTACTTATCGTACCTGGTTTCATAGTCCCTCACGTTAACATTGTCTGAGTTCTTCCTCAGCAGTCCTCACTTGCCGGCACCGTACTGTTCGATACACGCCTGCATTACCTCCGGGTCAGAGGTAGACGGCTGCACTTCCGAGTTGGTAATATACCTGGATTTTGGGTTGTACCCCGTGATTCCCGAGAGGGGTGTGCAAGTGGTTCGGCGGTTCTTTGCTCACGGGCCGCTCACGCGAGCCGGAATGCTATATATTCTGTGTGAATAAGATCACTCCATAGACCGACCAGAGCTCTTAAGGGATGAAATTATTCCCGGCACGGCGCAACACCTTCCATAGTCCGAAATAGGTCATGAACGTGGTAGATTGCTACCCGGCACAATAGGTTCCGGCATAGGGTAGTCCTGTACCATTCGAACGTAGGTAAGGAATAAAACCATCCACATGGCCATTTTCGCTTATTTTTCACATGTTTACCGTTAGTATCCATAATGGTTTAAACTATTGAACTGATCTCAAACCCGTTACTCGGTTAGTTTTATTAAAAAGTGGGGGTTATTTCAAAATATCAGCTCTCTTATCTCTATCTAAACAAAATAGTCTTTTTCCTTTTTTTTTCTCTTATAGGTCTCATTTTCTTTCTCACTTTTTATGTATCAATGGCTGCTTTCATAATTAACCATCTTTCGGTAGTTTTGCTCTGGCAACACTGCCATTTTAGTTTCAATAATTTCTAATCTTCTTGACGCTTCTAATATCCTATGTCGTTAATCTTCCATAGTTTTCGCTTAATTTGTCGGTCTTTTATTTATTTATCAACCTAAACTTCGATTAGTCCTGTCAACATAATTTTCTCCGCGGTACTCTAAGATACTCACCGAGTTCATACATTCAGAATCCTTAAACGCTACTTTCTACATTTTATATTCATCTAAGGTTAACTTAATTAAATCTATACTGTTACGAGACTCTCGAGTATATTCTAATAGTTGGAGCTCGTTGTGTCAAAAAGCTCGACTGGCTTTAATTTATGGGCTAAGCCCGTATGAAGACGCTGGCATTTCGTGACGATGGTTTGACTGGGTTGCTATCGGCAAAGATTTTTTCTTAAGGTTTTTTACTGGTTTTCGGTACATCTCGATCAGATAATTTCCAGGTAATAGGTGGCAACCTTGCGAGTTCTTTCCATAATGAACAGAAAGAGGTCTGTGGTAACTGGTACACTATGAGTGGGCCATCCTGTGATTTTTCCGGTTGGTCTTCAGAGCATTGACTCGTCACGGGCGTGTTGCCGCTAATATGTATGGACGGTGCAAGTTGAAGGACACCTGTTTCTAGGTGTCCCATGGAATCTTCACTAATTTTAGCCATCGAAGTGGTGGCCATGTGTGGCTTGTCTATATTACATTTATTTCTTTCGTTTCGCTTATGAGTTATTAACTTATTGGACAAACGTTTAATGAGTAATATATGCTCCAAACCTTTCCGGTGTCCGAATTTCACGAGTTCGGGTTCGGCGTCTTTTTAAAGGTGCCCTTATTTCTGATTCTTCCGCTTCATCATCATCTGAGTCGTCGATCTCGCTGTTATCTTCTGAAGGTTGTCTTTCATCGTCTGAGGAGTTTTCTCCCTCAGAGCCTGGTTCTGCTAAGTCTCGCAGCAGTTGACCACTTTCGCCTGTCGGTCCTTGTTTTTCATCAATAATTTCTTCATCTATTTAGTTTGTCGCTCGGTCCCTGCATGACTGGTAATTGTTCTGTTTTCAGCGCGACTTTCGCAGATCCCTTGAACAATTTTAATCTGTTTAGATTTACTATCTATTCCTTGTTTCTGTGTAAATCTTTGATTGTATATGTTACCGCTGATTTCCTTTCAATAACTCGATACGGGCCTGACCACTTTAGTTTGAACTTAGTAGCTAAATTTTTTCCGGGAATGGCAGGTTTACTTAAGTAAACTAAATCTCCTACGGACAATTTTGTTTTAACCCTCCGGACATTCTTCTTATCACATCGATTTCCTATTAATGTCTTTCGGCCATCTCACTGGCATAATTTTCGGCCAGGTCATATCTAATTCAATCTTCTCGAATAGTCAAATTAGATGGAAGTTCCATATTTCGGCCAAACATAAGGAAAAATGGAGTTTCTTTCTATATGCCATTAAAGCATAAGGAAGTATTTCATCCCAGCTATTATCATAATCGCTAACGAAGTGACTAATCATGGTTTTTAGAGTTCGGTGATAGCGCTCTAAAATTCTATACGCTTAGGGGCAATACGGAGTTGTTTTTAGTTTTTTAATATGCATTAATTGACAAATTCCTGTAAACAAAGTTCAAATAAATTGGGTTCCGCAATCTGACAAAACTTCTCTAGGTGTTCCATGTCGAAGGATGATATGAACGTTTTCAAGTGGGATGCACTCCGGGAACCTCGTTAAGATGCAGGTTAAAATGAACTTATCCTGTTGCGTTCTATTTAATGGTCCCACTATGTCTAGACTGATCCTAGACCAGGGTCTGTAGGGTACGAAATTTCTTTGCATCTGTGTAGGTAACTGAGTGTTTGATTTAAGAATATTACATGAGTGACAATTTTCTACAAATATTCTACGTCATGCCGCAGTTTTCCAATGAATGCTTAATTAACTCCCTGGGATGTAATGCAAAGATAGAAGAATGGTGCATCCGTAATATTTCCGGGATAAATTTTAAAGGTGTCACTTTCTAAAGGTGTCACTAATTTGTCATTTCTGTTATTGTCAATTATTTTCCTGTACAATAGTCCTTCAGAATTGCAATAATAGAGGGGGTCATCAGGTTGAAGTTAAGCCTTTATTTCTGGAGTCCAAATCCTGAAATGTCTTGAGTTCTTCTTTGCTCCACACGGCATTTATGATGGCTTTGACTTCCCCTTCTGTTGTTTTAGCAATGGCCCTGCCCTTGTTTTCTTCTGATCTTAAGCGAATTATGGCATCTACCCTGCTGTTTTCCTGGCCATATATCTAATAGTAAAACTATATTCTAATAACCATATGGCCCATTTTGCTAATCTCGAGCTTGGGTCTTTTATAGTTAATAAATATTTTAAGGGTCTATGATCCGTCTCGATAATAAAGTGTTTCTGTTAAATAAACCCTGAACTTCTTCACAGCGTATACTACCGCAAGGCATTCTCTTTCGGTAGCGCTATATCGGGTTTCAGCGGAATTTAATATTCGGCTGGCATAACATACAGGATGTTCCACATTTCCATGTAACTCTAATAGGATGACTGCCACAGATGTCAAGCTGGCATCAGTGTTTACTATAAATTCTTTACGGAAATCAGGGTATTTTAATATGGGTGGTGTTATTAAAGCTTGCTTAAGAGCGTTAAAGGCTTCATCTTGTTCTGGCCCCCATACGTATTTTACATCCTTTTTTGTCAGATGAGTAATAGGTTGACTGATTTTGGCAAACTTTGGTACGAATTTCCTGTAAAACTCGCATAATCCTAAAAATGCTCTTATTTCTTTAATGGTTTTAGGAACTGGGTAATTCTTTATTACTTTGGTTTTCTCGGGATGAGCCGTGTATCTTCGTTTATAATATGTTCTAAATATTCGATTTCTGACCATTCTTTGTTGGCTTGAATTTTAAACTGCTTGCTCTCATTTTCTCAAACACATGCCGCAGTTTTTCGAAATGTGTCTCAATATCTTTTGAAAAATATGTCATCGAGATAAACTAGACATTCGTTAGTTTCCAAAAACATGGTTCATCACTCTGTTCCAGGTAGCAGGGGCATTCTTTAGTCCCATTCTAACGAAATGGTAATGATTTTCCGGTGTTGAAAAAGCTGTTTTCTACTGATGGTCTGGGTGTAAAGGAACCTGAAAATAACACGATACTAGGTCCATTGTAGAAAAGTATTTGGAGCCTGATAGTCTGTCAATTGTCTCCGTGATATTAGCTAATGGAAATATGTCAGTTTTTGATATAGAGTTAAGTAACAGGAAATCTATGCATAATCTATAATCTACCTCCTCTCCTCTTGTCTACAAGTAATGTTGGAAAATTCCAAGGTGATTGGCTTTCAATTATGACTCCGTCATCTAATAATTTTTTCACCTCTCTTTTCATAATCTCCTGACGCTGAAATGTGATGCTATAGGGTCGTTGATAGGGGAAATATCGTCTGTTATTATCCTATGCATAACTTGGGTAGTACAGGTTAGTTTCTGCTCAGGCGCTTTAAATACATCAATAAATTCGATCACTAACTTCTTGATCTTCCTCTTCCCCTTTTGTTTCGAATTTATTCAATCTTAATTGTTTCAGAATTTTTCCTGTGTTCATCACATCTACCTGCCTTATGGGACTGAGGCGTTCCTTCTTCCACCTCTGCTTCAGAAGCCTTCGTCACAATGATTTTCTTCTGTATTGGTATTTCCTTTTCAGAAATATTGGCAAATTTTACTTCCCGAGTTACACAGAACTCTTGCAACTAGCAAACCTTGAGGTAATCCGGCATTCGGTTCGATTACAAAATTTTGGGCCTTAACCCTTGAAAAATTCCGCGAAGATATTGTGCAAATTGCCTGACACCTTGGAGGGACCCTCATATCCCCCTTTAAAAATACCCCAAAACTTTCTGTTCTGGCGATGTGTACCTCGGAATGGAAATCCCAGTAATTTCCTGCTCACGTCCCTCAGTACACTTGATACATCTCTGTCTTGGCTTTTCTGGCTTCGACCCATGTCACGTGATACTATCGCATTTCCAGGCTTTTTCTTCGGTAGCGTCTCTTTATTAGTAACTCCTGTAATGCGCTTTTACTTTTCCGGTTTTCCTGGCTTGGAAGCGGCAGCCTTCCCAGAATTTATTACAGAGTTCGACTCTCGATGTTAAGCAATACTTGTGTCTAGACGACTACCAATCGTTTGAGCACTACTTTCCACTGTTATTGGTAGTAACAGCGAAGAGCCCTTTCAACAATTCTGCAATAGTTCTGTTGCTTAAAACACTTCATCTCTTTCAAAGTGGCACTACATTCCTCCAATAAAGTACCAATCCTTCTTTCTGCTAATATCCCCATATCTCCACAGCGATTTTCAGACTTCTCTGTATATAGTTCTACAGTTTCATTAAACCCATAAAAACATCCGTTTCCCCAATCAATTTTTATATTATATTTAAACAGGAAATCTACTCCTAATAGTACATCGGCATTGAAACCTCCTGATTCAATATTCATAAAATTATGTCTCACGGTGTTTTTTTCTGAAAACGTTATTGGTAGTCGTACCTCTCTCTATGTAGGTATACCATTCCCTTGTACGTCTACTAAATTTGTATCACACTTCCTTGTCTTAAACCTCTGGACAACGTTGGATTTTACTAGGGATACAACTGCTCCTGAATCAACTAAAACCTTATAATTACGTCCTTTAATACTAATATTCACATTATTTGTAGGTCGAGGAGTTCCATTCAGGGTGCAAATGTTGATCCCTACCTTAGCTTGGTATCTTATTCCCAACTTTCCTGATTTACTATAGGACCCCGGAGTTGTGCAGTCCCTGCCTTTGAGTTTAAATGACTCCCGGGCTGACTCCGGTCCTGTAGTCGTTTGTATTGCCTCGCAATATGTCTTTCCGGATTACCTGCGAAAAACTGTACTATATTCCTACGCTGGGAATTTTTCTCTGGACATTCCTTGATGAAATGGCCTGTTTTCCTCCATCCAAAACATTGCATTTCCCTGTTCTTGCAAAACCGCTCTATATGCCCATATTTTTTATAAATATTACACTGCTTTCTTGGCTGCTCGTAGAGGGTCTCACAAAATTTTCCACCGACTCTTCTCTCTCGGCATATTCCAAGGCTTTGGCCAGTGTGTTCAGGCTTCGTGACAATACTCTTGCTTGGTGGGCATCAAAAGTCCAACTATGAACTGGGTAACTGTGTCCTGTTCTAATTTTACTTTCAGAATTAGATCAGTGGCTGCGACATCTGTAAGAGTCATAGTTTTATTGCTAATAATTTTAGTCTAGTTAAAAATTGTCTACAAGGCTCTGCGGCCCTCTGTCTGCATTCCACAAAATTTTTCTTACTCATACCCTTCACACATGGTAGCGAAACTGAGTTTTTAACTTCTTTTTTAGATCCGCCCAACTGGTTGTAATTTTTAAATCAGGTACAGACTCGATACATTGTTTTGCCTTCCCTCGTAGTTTAAGGCGAGCTACTGTTTCGTTCTGTTGTTCATTCCAACTAGCGATAAGGGATGTTTCCTCTATGGAGCTCAAAAATTCTTCTATATTCCCATGTCCCTCATACGTTGGTACTGACTCTATACCTAGAATAATATTGTTGGTAATTGTTTGCACTACCGGAGCTACTTTATCACAATCTGGCATCTTGAAAAATGTTCTTCGTCTTTGTGAATAAAGTTTCACTGGGCAGGTGGCAAAGTTCCTGCTATCCGATGTAAGGCCACAAGTCTCCTTATTCCTGTTGCACAAACTGTAGTGGTGTTTAGCTAGGTTTTAAAACTGATCCCACACCTGACATAAATTGCGATGGCCTACTTTTCATTATAGTATTAATATTAATTTCATATCAGTAGGAACCACTCGTATCTTACCCAGTGACGTCCTGAGTCCACTTATCGTGAATTTGACCTATAAAACTTCATTGGCTTCCCAGCTGCGCCATTCTGTCCAGCGGCGGCTCGTCAGATGAGGCAACTGAGGCGCCGCCTCACTCGCTTTCCTATAAATATACATTTTTATTTTCAAAATTAATTCTTTCCAAGTTGATACATTATTCTCTGAAAATTGTCTCAAACACTATGAAAATGTCATCAAATATGCGTAAATCATAAATAAACACTTTACTTTTCTAACCGACAGTACAATGTCCAATAACTGCAATATCATTTCTTAGTTATTCGACTTTACGTATACGAGGCGATGCGAATTGCGCCTCGGACACTTGAATGGTATTTGGATTCTTAATAAGTCTGAGAAAGAGGGAAAAGGGTCGTGTTGCATATGTAGATTCATTCCATCTCTTTTTATTGCATTTGAGGCGATGAAAACTCCGCTTAATGATTGAGACGTTGCTATTTAATGTTAGCACAGATTGGATATAAATGGAAATAATTATTATTTATCGGTAAATGACAATCGCGCATCCGGCTGCCAAATGCAAGCTGTTTTTGTTTTTGTTGATATTTGCGTGGGCGTGTGGGGTATTCGTATTTGACTGTTACCGGTAACGGTTTGAGATTGAGCGGGAAGTGGGTGGATATTGAGATTATTCGGCAATAATTTGGTGTTTGTTTTATAGTATTATTTCGTGAATGTCGCGCGTTTAGTCTAGGTCGAGTGTTACTCTATCTAAAGTAGTTTTGACGTTGCGTTAGTTTAATTATTGAGTAGATAGACTGATAGAGTAGTTTATATGAATTAGTGATTAAAATTTAAAATAAACGAAACGTGTGAACTATGAATCCAGTCCACGATATCGTTATGTCACTATTGACAACGGCATTTTTCAGGCGTCCCGAGGATGAGAAAAAAGAAATTCTTCGCGGAGATCGACCCATGCCGAAGATAAGTACCTTAAGTAGTAATAAAAAAGACGGTCGACAATATAAACGATCATTTCAAACGTGATGGTATCAAACACACACTTATATTTGTGGAAGTGTTTTTAAGCAGCGTTTATATTGTTGGCCTTGCTTAATACTGGGAAAAACAAAAACAATATGTACTTCTGATGGATACGTTGATTTTAAAAATTTTTCTAGAGCGGTTAAAATGCATGAAGGGTCTAAAGACCATATTCAAAATACCTTAGGTTTTGTACGTTTGTCTCAAAATATGACTACAATTAAAGATGCACTAATCGAAAATGCTCGTTTATCTAAATTATTGTACAATGAAGATGTTAGGAAAAACCGCTTGCTTTTGACATACCTTATAGATACGACTATATTACTGGGAATACAATAACTGGCTTTTAGGGGGCATGACGAATCCGAATCTTCTTTTAACAGAGGGAATTTTAAGGAAGTTTTTAATTGTTTAATTAAACGTAACACCGAACTGGTAAAGCATTTAGAAGAGAAAAGTGTATTTACGGGACAATCGAAAACTATTCAAAATGAATTAATATTTTGTAGTGACGAACATATGAGAGACTTTATTAAACAAGAAATATCGGAGGCTACATTTTTCTCATTAATTGTAGATGATACGACGGATATAGTTGCAAAAGCCCAATGTTGTGTAACTGTTAGGTATGTAAATAAATTAGCCGAAATAAAAGAACCTTTTTTAGGCTTTTTTGATATAAGTGAGGATTCTAGAGCTAATGCACTCTATAACTTAATTGTAAGAATCTTGGAACCTTTAAATTTTAAACGGAAATTAGTAGCACAATGTTATGATGGAGTTGCGATTATGGCCGAAGAATTGAGCGGTCTACAAACACGAATAAGATCAGATGCCCCACAAGCAATGTACACTCATTGTGCTGCTCATCGTCTCAATTTAATTTTACTACAGAGTTCAAATTATATTAAGGAAAGCAGAATCTTTTTCGAAACTTTGAAAAGTTTGCCTGCTTTTTTCCATAAATCGTACAACGCACATTTATTCTATATTATTTTTGATCGAGAGATTTTTTGAATTTTATGAAATTTTAGACTGTATAATTTTTCAAACTAACATCAGGTTTGAAGATTTACACAAATTGGAATTAGTGAAACTTCTTAATACATCAAAATACAAAGACTTTGCCACAGAATTCCCTATTAGTCTATTAAATTCGTTAGAAAAAACGTATCCAAAAATGTTTGACAAAGATCGCCTCAAAAATGAGCTAAGCGTAATTTACCGAGATGAACAATTTTATAAAGTCAATATTCAAGAACTCCTTAAACAAATTAATAGTTTAGAATTAATTTCAGTATTTTGTGAAGTATATCGACTTGCGACATTAATTTTGACAATCCCCTTAACAAATGTACAGACCGAAAGAGATTTTTCGTGCTTAAAGCAAATAAAGACCTCCTTACGAAATAGTATATCTCAAGATAGGCTCTCAGCCCTGTCGATCATGGCAATAGAAAAAGAGTTATTAGTTAAACTTTCTGAATGTAATGGTGACTTTTATGACAAAATCATTGAGAAATTTGCTTCTTTAAAAGACAGGCGCATTAATTTAATTTACAAAAAGTGACTTAACTGCACCATCCACATACCTATTTGCCTAAACAGTTTTGGTTTTTTATAAAAAAATTACTGTCCACACCATATTAGAGTATTATTTTAGTTTATTACACTTTAAACTCGATTCTGACTATTTTGATTAAGTATTTTAAATATTTTTTATAAAAAAATCCAATGATTAAAAATGTGTATATTATATATCTTTGAGAAGAGTATATATGTACATATATCTGAGGATAAAACGAACTACATGAAAATTGAGTGAATATCTTAAAGATTATTATTTTATTTTAAAAATTACTTAATGAAAAATTGGGCATATATCTTGGTATTGGTATGTAAAAGACAAAAACAAATCATAAAAATGAGTCAATTTGGGCGTGGCAGCCCAAACATTTTTCGCCTGCGGCGCCATCTACCTATTATAAGTAACAAACCTTTCCTCGCTTCACCAGTTTTAGACACCACGAGCCGCCACTGATTCTGTCTCTATATCTTCACTTCATTTCCTTATAAACTACACTGCTTAATATCTAACTTGCGATTACTATATATTTTCCGTAGATGCAATTTATGAATTAACCACTTTGACATATCTTCATATTAGTAATATATTAGTTTAAAAAGGGAGCTTTCTATATCTGCTGTTTTTGACCTAATTATTTAGCAATTGGTTATATTGTTTACAACCGCACACTCCAGGTAATATTTTAGTCCCAAAATCTCACACAGTCATCAGCCCTTAATCAAAACTGTTAATAGTAAATTAAATATTCATGTAATTTATACTCGCTCATTCTGCTAATTAAATACACACAGATGAGATCTTTTGTTCGGCCAGTATCTGCTCTGCGAGAGTTACGCACTTGACTTTATAGGACTTCGAGGGTTCACTGACTTGTTTATATTTTGCCTGGTTACGGTTGAAAACAATTTCCTTTCGAGAAAGTCGGTCAGATATTTGCCTATTTCTTAGTTAAGCATTTAAACACATTCAACACTAAATGAGTGACTTATTTATTTACTGATAAAATCTTTAAATATGTGAATCGACACTATTTCAGTTACAGTTACTCGGTAAATGCATTGTTATATTGGCACTGATTTTGTTCATTTCACTACATAGTTACTTACTACAAGCCATCAGGTTCATTTCTGAAAATATTCGCACTCGCATCGAGTTACGCGTAAGGAGAGGTCCGTCAAAGAAATGAAAAGATAACTTTTACTTTTATTTTTTTCTTACTGTTTGAGTTTTAGATTTATCGAACAGGGATTCATCCTGCACTACCTCATTTATAATTTCTAGGCTCCGTCTTGCATGACTACCAGCTACAAGTCAATTCGAGCCAAAAAAACCCAGAAGCAAGACCTGGGGAGTATTTTATAAGAAAAAATCCCATAATTTTTCCCCGCTTGCCTCGAAGAAAACCCCGCTTTTCCACTTTCCGTGACCTAGATTCGGAGCTCGTCCTCTTTTCCCATAGTTTTTTGGTCCACCTCTCGGCTTATATGGCCGCCAAGACTAAGCTGCGCAGAAAGCAAGGCGAAGCGCCGCCCATAAATTCGTACGAACGAAGCGCATTTTAAAAAGAAACTGAGCGACTAAACTTAACTGGGGGGACTTATATAGAATTTTGTAAGATTAAATGTTTTTCTGAAATTTTCAACTGATCATAATATTCGGCAACCAACATTAATGGAAATACGGAAAGAGATAGTTTTGATTTTTTTTAGGTCTTATATAATTTCCAGAGGTTGTTAGCTATTATATATTGTTTTGTTTTTAATAAATTTGAATCCGTTTTTATTATAATCGGTGTTTTACTCAAAAATTTAATGAATTCACAAAACGATAGAGATCCATCAAAAACCTACCATATAGAAAATAATGTTGAGATTTTAATTAATTTTAAAAACCTTATGTTTTATATTTGCAGACAAAGACATACATTATGTAATATGCCAAAATATAGTAACCACACCTGATAAAGAAAATTCCAATAATCCTAGATCAATATCATTCCGGCAAGAGAAATTTTTATCGATGTATAAATGAAGCTATAAGGCGAGTCAAAACGAAATATAATTGGACAGGTTTAAGTCAAGATGTTGAAAATTACATAAAAAATGAGAAATACGCCAAAAAACAAAAATATGACGTAAAAATTTAGATAACCTTCAAACTGTCAATTACTACCATACGCATAGAATAATTCTGTAGATGAGACTCGCGGTTTTACCCCATACGAATTAATTTTCGGATATACCTCAAGTAGACCCCCGAAGTACTTTACAACGAAAAAGAACTTATTTCAAAAAATATGCGAGACCTTAATGCAAGAATAAAATATTATTATCAGATAGGGCGACAACGGACACAAATACAAAAAGTTAAAAAAAGATTTAACAAACGTATCCCTGAAAAACAAGCCCCAGATTATAAAATAGGAGACAAAGTTTATGTCAAAAAATCACAAATTAAGGGAAAACTCGAAAATAAATTTAATGGTACATTTGAAATAACAGAAGTTCTTAAAAATTCAGCAATATTGAAAAATTTAAAAACTGGACGTACTACTAAAGTAAACTTTGACCGAATAAAACTCTATTATGACGAAATTATAATTAAGCTAGATGATAAAAATACTACAGACACTAAGTCTGAAATAACTGCTGAATAATGTTTTCCTTGTTTCAGACTACTGGCCTTCGCGTTTTCTCTAACGCAACAAAATGAAACCCAACCTCATTATCTGTATAACCTGAAAATTGCATTAACAAAATAGAAAAGGATGAACACGAAGTAGTTTAAAAAATAATTAATAAAATAATTAGAAGACTACAACTCGATGAAGAAACATTTAACAACAATATAAATACAATTGAAACTCTTATTCTTTATGATGAAAATCGATATACACAAGCTCGATTTAAAGCAATCGAAATATGTGAACAATTAACTGAATCTATTCTTTTCATTAATAATCAACTAACCGATATATTACACGCAATCATGTTCGCGAGATTAAATATAATTCATGCTTCTATATTACTCCTAAGGACCTAGTAAAAGCCTTAGGGACAATTGCACAAAACCTTCGAAAACACAATTTACCGCTTTTTCCCCGAGAAGAAAAAGTTACTGTCATAGAGTTGTCAGCATTTCAAAAATTTTCAAAACTGATTTTTGTATTAAATATTCCTCTAGTCGAACTAGGACTTTATACAATATACAAATTATATCCTATTCCAATCAAAGATAATAGAACTAGGTTACATTGCTTGTTACCTACAACCCAAAAATATATCGCGAAAGGTGATGATTCAGATCAGTTCATTACATTGCAAAATATTGACAATTGTAGAGAAATATTGCTTAATATAAAACTTTGTGTAAAAATGTATATTCTTATCCCATTGCTAATGCAATTTGTGAAGCACAACTTTTAAAAACCCAAAATTTCAAAGAATTGCCTAAAAACTGCCAATTAACTTTAATCTATGCAAAAGATTACAAAATACAACTTTTAAGCAACAGTATGTGGTTATTAGACAATAACCGATTAAACTCCAATTACAATTAAATGTGAAAACTTCGAACCAGTAACAAAAATTAATGAAGCAAACAGTATCTTAATACTATAGCCGAGATGTTCTGCTTTTATTGACACCACTCGAATACAACCTTCAACGATTAAAATTTTTGATGGTATCACGATTACTCTCACATAATTCAAATTTCTCATACCTGTTGTCAAAATTACCCTAATAATCTAAAAGAAAATTTTAACATAAAACCTATGGCCGGTAGCACAAAGCTCAATTAAAGTTTAGAATATTTAACGGTGTTAAATATTAGGTTCAAAACAAAATTAAAATATAATAATGTGCGCGCCCTCTGTTTATAGTAATTATAACTTGTAAGCTCTGTCGGAATTTTCTTTTTTACATTTGTAATTTCATGTTTACCGAACATTAAAAGTTAGTTCCTTTGTTGCAGTCGAATAAGTCGTTTGTGTTTCATTTTTCCTCTTCGCTTCCCGCCTGTTTTAATAGGTTATGGGCCCAGGAAACAAAAGTAAAGAGTAAAAGTAGTCGGAAATAAAGTTTTAAACGCAGTTTATTCGGTAGCAAAGTGAACAAGTTCGCGTTAAGATGTCAATTAACTATTTGAGCAGTTGTCCTAAGTTACTTGGCCGCGAGAACTATGATGAGTGGTGTTTTGCCGTATAGAACATTTTCGTTTTAGAAGGTTTAACAAATTGCATCAGCGGGAGTGAAACCGATACTGTTTTGGTCGCGAAAGTGAAGGCAAAACTTGTGTTAACGATTGACCCATCTTTGTATATGCATGTTAAAGATGCTACGACCGCGAAAGACGTTTGGTTGAAGATTCAAAATCTCTAGCTGGTCTACCGGAACGATTTGCGCCAATGTTGATGGCAATTGAGCATTCGGGCATAAATATAACTACCGAGTCGATCAAGACAAAGTTGCTGGATATGTGTGAAGATGGCGACACTAAAGGTACAAGCGGCAGCGGGGCGTTCTACTCGAACTCGAAGCGTAACTTTCAAACCCAGCCGAGAGATGGCAGGCCTAGTCATCAGATCAAATTAGACAGAAATGAATGTCAGAATCAAAATATTAAAAAAAGTAAACAAAAACAGAGGTAAGGGGATAGCTTGAAAGAAAGGGTCATCTCGTGATATCAGTAGTACTCTCAAGGGGCACCTAGTGGAAGCCAAGATGCATTTCAGAATTTAAAAGAGGAAAAAATCAAGAGTTATTTGAGAAATTCGGGGTGTTCGGGAGCTAAGAGCTCGCCATCCGGACATCCTACCTATTGGGCTGGAGAATGGCGCTGAAAGCAAAAAAGTGGCAGCCGACTCCATTTTGAGAAAAAGAAAGAAAGAAAGATTTGAGTGATATCACTTGTTACAAGTGTAGGAAAAACGGTCATTATATGTCTAAGTGCCTGGAAAAACCAAGTTCGACGCAGAGAAATGCATATAGTGCAGTATTTTTGAGCACTAAATACAGCAAAAATGATTTTTACCTGGATTCAGGGGCAAGCAGACATATGACTCCAAATCAAGATTGGATTTACAATGATTCAGACCCTGATGTCAAGGAAATTTTAGTGGCAAATGAACAAACTTTACCTGTGACATGCTCTGGAACTGTAGATATTGTTACAAATTGCAGCGGACAATCTCACAAAATACAAGTAGAAGACTTTCTGTGCGTTCCTAAGTTAACCACCAATCTTCTGTAAGTGAGTGAAATCATCGCAAAAGGCAACAAAGTATTATTTACCAGTACAGGGTGTTCAATTGTAAGTAGTTTGGATGTTCAGATAGCCTTTGCATGTTTGGTAGACGGTGTTTATAAACTAGATGTCAAAATGGAGAAGTGTTTTTTGGTAGCATCTCCAGAAACTTAGTATAGGAGACTAGCACACATAAACAGTCAGGATCTAAACAAGATGAAACATTGTGTTAAGGGGCTAACACTTAAAGGACAGGTCAACCTTGACAAATCCAATTGCACTGTTTGTTGTGAAGGAAAACAGACAAGATTACCTTTCCCAAATACAGGTAAATGATGCTCAGATATTGTACATACTATCCATGGGGATGTGTGTGGACCCATGGAACCAGTTTCCATTGGAGGATCAAGGTATTTTTTACTTTTAGTTGACGATTACATTCGCATGTCTTTTGTCTATTTTTTGAAGTCAAAAAGTGAGTCGTTTAATAAATTTAAAGAATTTAAGTCCATGATAGAAAAACAGAAAAGTAGGAAAATAAAAATATTCCGAAAAGACCAGGGTGGAGAATTTTGTTCAAATGAGTTTCAAGCATTTTTGAAAAGTGAAGGAATATTACACCAGATGACCAACGCTTATACCCCGGAACAAAATGGCATAGCTGAACGACACATCAGGACTCTCGTAGAAAAGGCAAGATGTCTCCTATTTGATGCCGGCTTAGAAAAGTGATTCTGGGCAGAAGCGGTGAGTACAGCCAATTATTTAAGAAACAGTTGTATAGTGAGTGGTCTTCATGACAAGACGCCTTATGAAATTTGGAACAGTGAGAAACCAGACTGGTCTGGACTTAAAATTTTTGGTAGTCCATGCATGGTGCACGTGCCTAAAGAAAAGCGTCTGAAGCTTGACAGAAAGTCAAAGAAACACATTTTGGTTGGTTATTCTGAGAATATCAAGGGATATAGAGTTTATAATCCTGATATTAATGACATAACTAGTAGAGAAACCTTTTCACCAGTTGTAAAATATTCGACATTAAGGTTATTAATGGCTTTGTCAGTAGACATGTGTTTAGATATTTGTCATTTAGACGTAACCACAGCCTTTTTACACGGACACTTAGAGGAAGTTGTTTACATGAGACAACCCGAGGGTTTTATTAAACCAGGATGCAATAATAAAGTTTTAAGATTAAAACGTGCTATTTACGGGTTGAAACAATCCTCGCGAGTGTGGTATAAAAAGGTTGAGGTATTGTTAAATTTAGGTTATAGTATGTCTAAATTTGAGCCATGTGTATTTATAAAAAGTGTCAAAAATTTACTTACTATAGTTGCACTCTACGTTGACGATTTTGTGATTTTTTCAAATGATAAGAATAGAAATAGTCTGAATGAAAATTTATCTAAGAATTTTAAATTGAAAGATTTAGGTCAAGCTAAACAGATTTTGAGAGTAAATATAAATATTGATGTTAAGAATAGTGCTATAAGTCTTGATCAGGCTCATTATATTAACTCATTATTAGCTAAGTATAACATGCTTGATTGTAAGACCATTGATACGCCTATGGAAAAAGGGTTAAGTTTAAATAAGGGGGATAAAAATTGTGAATCGTCTTTGCCATATAGACAGCTCATAGGTGGATTGATGTACCTTGCAGTTATGACTAGACCCGACATATCCTATTCAGTGAGTTATCTCAGTCAATTCAACAGCTGTTTTGATGTTAGTCATTGGAAATCCGCTAAAAGAATTCTAAGGTATTTGAGTAAAACTAAAAGTATTTGTCTTACTTATAAAAAAGGCTCAGGTTTGTTATCGGGTTTTGTGGATGCTGACTGGGGTAGTAACACAGACACTGTTTTCAGTAGTCAGGTTGTGTTGTGTCTTGGGAGAGTAATAAACAGAAGATTGTTGCCCTGTCGACAACGGAAGCTGAATACATGGCGTTGTCCGAAGCTTCAAAAGAAGCAGTTCATTTACGAAGTTTGTAAGGTGAAATAAAAGACTCATACGATTGTATTTCAATCTATTGTGACAATCAAAGTGCTATAAAGTTGAGTGCTAATCCCATGTACCATAAACGTACCAAGCATATAGATGTCAGACACCATTACATACGAGAAGTTGTTGCTGACACACTTGTTAGCATTAAATATGTACAAACAAATGAAATGGTAGCTGACGTTTTAACTAAAGCTTTACCTGCGAGTAAGCATTACAAGTTTTTACATTGTCTTGGTATTTTTTTTAAATAGATATTTCATTTTGTTAGTTTTACCTAGTGGGGGTGTTAAATATTAGGTTCAAAACAAAATTAAAATATAATAATGTGCGCGCCCTCTGTTGATAGTAATTATAACTTGAAAGCTCTGTCGGTATTTTCTTTTTTACATTTGTAATTTCATGTTTACCGAACATTAAAAGTTAGTTCCTTTGTTGCAGTCGTATAAGTCGTTTGTGTTTCATTTTTCCTCTTCGCTTCCCGCCTGTTTTAATAAACGGAACGTCAAATTTGACAGCGGGTTCCTAGATTTCTGTAAGCAGGTTGCCAAATCCGAAAGCTCGGTTAAATATTCTAAACAGCAACTAGGTTTTATGCAACCGGGGCCTAGTCAATTAAATTTAGATGATTTAAAAATAGCTAAACACAAACTGGATCAGTATTCAGCAGACTTAGACAATATAATTAACGAACCAGTTATAAATAAATATACCCCTTGGTTCACCTATGTGTCTATTATTCTTATAATAATAACAATTATCTGCATTCTAAATAAATGCAGAAAACGTCTAAGATCTACAAGAACTGGCATAGAGATACTTCTTCGGGTCCACCTCAACCGGAAATTTCTGCGAAGATTTTCAAAAATATTGAATTTGCTCATAACTTATATAAAGGTTGTGCTTAATTTCATTTACTTTATTAAAAGTTACTGCCATGTAAAGCACTAACTTTTTTTTATAAGGGGGTGTTGTTATATCAGAAATCTACCCCTATTTAAGTTATTATACTATTACGCACTTGTAAAGGATGCAGGTGTTTATCAAAACTTTTAACAAAAGTATTTCATCATAAAACGCAATAATTAAAAATATTTCATCGATTGTTTACAACCTTGGTCAATTCTAGAACTATTTTTTGCTTACATATTTTGCGTTTCAAATAAACAACCTTGACAAAAACTAAATGACACAAAACCTTCAAGAAGATGTTTTTCAACACCCGAAAACTATAAATACCTGCAATCTAGTAAACAAGCCTCATTTCAGAAGTAGTCAATATTCAGTTTAATTAAAACTCGAACTCTGCCATTTTTAAAAGTAATTTTGTATTATTCTTTTGTTTAGAGGCATTTTGTATATTTAATTTTATATATTATTTGATATTAATTTTTCTATTACTCATATATTATTATTAACAGCATAGCAATAGAAAATCATGGATATATTTAGGTCGCAATTAGGTTGAAAAACAGGCTATAACATACTTGACATAGGGTTACAGAAAACTAGATAAAAATCTATTTGCCTCGGTTCCAATGCATAAATATAGCATCGAAAACAATAATTTTAACCAGTATGTTACAGTCAGTTAGAACATAAAATGTGCTTGTATTTCGTAAGAAATTATCGCAATTTAGTTGCATAGCAGTGAGTACAACTTTTTCTTTTATAGATAATCTGCATAAAAGTTAAAAAATATTTCTTCTTTTCATATTGCACCCTTGAAGAAGGCATCAATTTAAATCCTAGCTCTCATTAGGACCGATACTCCAATAAAATTAATTATTTTGTACATACATACCAGTGGCGGCTATTCAGGTGAAGTAGGTGAAGTGCTACTTCACCAGGAAAAATAAACAAGCAAACATTTAACTATATTTATTATATATCTCTTAAAATTTAAGTTTTTACATTCATTTATTCACCTAATTGGCAAAAAATAAACTGTACATCTCGAATAAATATTTTACTTGACCGTTGGAGGCATGACTTATTCGACTTTGCTGGAGGTGCTATGTTTAGTTGATGATTTTCTTACTACGTTGCCATGGCAACGCGTACTCGATGACGTCGACCGCATAGAAGAATAATGTTAACCAGCGCCATACAACGCTCTCGGTGAATTGCTAACGCAGTACACTACACCCACGTGTCGTTGAGTTTGGGGTGGTTGTTTACTTTTATTTTCGCGGATTTCGCTGCACCGGGTTGGTTCCTTTGCAGTTTGCTTGACTGTTTTGTCTTACATTTATTTATGGTGTTGTTACAACTTTATTTGGTGTCGAGTTTTAATCGTCATCCTATTAATGCTAAACTATATAAAATACATTTTAACAAAAACGTCCAATTAAATAGACTATTTATGTGCTTGGTAATTGACGCAGTTTTGTATCTTACAAAACAAGAGTTAGTCTTACGCAAACCTCCCAGTGCTCCATAATTTTAAGATATGTTAATTCAGAAGGTTCAGTAGTCGAGAGATTCTTAGGATTTTATGTCAGTTCCAATAGAATGTCGAAGAGTTTATATTCTCTATTGAATCAAATGTTGGACCAATTTGACTATAAACATAAATTAATAGGGCAATGTTACGATGGCGCAAGTGTGATTTGGCCATTAAAAGGCCTTCAAAAAAAAAGCACCGCAGGCTGTATTTGTCCATTGTCTTGCTGCTATTAAGGATAGGAGAATTGATTTAGTATACAAAATTTAGGTAAGTCGAAAAAAAATATTCTACTCCTTCCCCATATAAAAGAAATTATTGCGATATTTTCTTACTTCATTTGCACTTACTTACTTTTTCACCCGCAAGCCGCCACTGATACATACATATTCTATTTCTTGTTGTATTGATTTGTACGTAAAACTATGTAGACTAAATTATTAAAAGGTTAGTGTGCCCCAAAATGCAAAGGTTTTATTTATAGGAAAGCAAAAAAAACTAGAAATGTTGTTTAACATTTTATTTTCTTATATACCTATATGGTAGATACTAATAATAATTTATAAAAAATGGCTGATTAATAAAATATATAATATGAAAAATTAAGCTGTTCGCCCAATTAGAAGAAGCGAAGTGAAACGAAGCGAAGATACTGTTTCCACTCGAACAACATATAATTAAACGAGCGGCAAACTTCTCTCACGAGGCTCTAGGGTCTAGTGTGCAGGCTTCCATTCGATTCTATTTAAAGTTCCTTCGCTTCGCTCGCTTTGCCTCAGTAGGCGTGCAGCTTCATAGCGTTACGACTAGATACAATATTACTTTAGTGCAGTTTGTTATAAAAAACAGTTAAGAATAATTGTCAATTATATGCTTTCAGAATTTAACCTACTTATGAAAATCTGTTCTTTTTAAATCTACTTTGTATTTTAACTTATTTCACTGACAGCACTAACGAAGCATAAATTGATTCAGAAATACAACAAAACATACATGGACAAAAGTTTGTTTTCCTTCCATTTTTCTCCACATGAATGTTAAGCTGTTTGTTTAAATAAATAGGTAATTGTGTTGTTTCATATAGAATGAATTTTCTACATTTGGGTTACAAGCAGAGGCGGATTAATAATGAATGAACCCCTAAGCCAAGTTTATAAAATTAAATTGATATATTTTGGCAAAAATATTTTCAAAGAAATTAGATACACGAATTATTTTCCTTATAGTTTTAAACCAACAAACTGTTCTACAGTTCTTGTTTAAGGTACTTATCTAAAACTTCAGTCTCTATGGCCAATAAAGAAAGGATATGAGTATTTTCACTTGATAACCTATTCATATAAATGTATGTACTCTGTTCGGTCTGTTCAATGTTGACATAAAAAAAAAAATAGTTATAGGGTAATATTTACACTTGCAAAATTCTCATCCTCAATTTTTTCTTCCTTATAAATAAGTAAGTACTACACCAATTAACATTTTTTGATTTTTCAAAGCCGTCTTAGTGTGACCAAATAAAAGATTTGCCGCTGGCCAGTCCAGAATTAAAGTTAAGAGCTAAGCTAGTTTCATTTCACCTTTCAATTTGCTAAGGAATTACGAAACCAGAAGAAAATTGTTAAATTCAGTTTCAAATTTTAGTGTCGGTGCGTGTAATTTAATTGAAACTACTTTTTTGTTAAGAAAATAACTTAATAGGGAACTTGCATCAAAAATAAAATTGGATTAAAACCGCTGAAATCGTAAATTAATATCTTTAAAAACTACACAGTCAAACAAAAAACAATGTTTAAAGAATCTCAATCAGAAATATAAGCCATTGAAACGTGGTAGATTTTATCTGCTGTTAAAACGATCTGTGACGTTAAATAGTTCTTTCAAAACGACGGCAGACGTCAATATTAATTAGCTATTAATAGGAACGCTCAATCAATAATATAAACCACCCAACAAAACCTGAGTAGTAAAATTAGACATATATTAAATAATATGTAACAAACACGGTGACCATCACAGGTAACCAGTCGTCAGTATGGTTATACTGTATGACGTCACAGTAATTCCCGCGATTTCCGCGAATATTTCTACTTTAAATATTTATTACCTTTGTAAATAAATACCTAAAACTATATAGATAATAAATATATCTATACATAATAACCAGGATTCAAAGTCTAGCACAGCATTTGATCCCAATGAGGCTATTCAAGATCTAATCATAGATTAGTACCTACATGAATAATTTATCTGGAAATATAATTGCTGCCGAACTAATTCAGTATTGAGTAACAAATAGGTACTCTTTAGTTCTTATCGTTGAGGCAAAACAACACAAAATCTATTCAAGGAATTTCCAAAAAACCTGCTTACAAATCAAACTGTATGGTTTAGTTTTCTTATAAGTATAAACAGTTGTTTTTAATACGGTAATTAGGGTTAAAATTAAATATCTTGTTTGAAATAAACCCAGTAAGAGTCGGGCCCACATATCTCTGCTGGAGGGAGTTCATAGTTTTTAAAAATCTATAAATTACATTACATTACGATTGTTTGATTTTAAAGTATTTAATATTCCATTCACTGAATATTTGAGAATTGATTTTGCCCAATTTTAACGTACAAAAATTATCTCTTTTGTTGGTGATGTAAACAAGTTTAGTTTTACTCGCGAACAAATGATTATTTAGTTTATGCAAGGCAGCGAGAATGAGAAATGACTAATGAGCCAACGCCATTCCCCTTTGCTTTTGGTGTTTACCACGGCAATTGCTCGGCAATTCACATTACGTTACAGCAGTGGTTTACAGCGCATATTAGATAGTAGATCTCTTAGAATTAGAGAAAATATGATGGTTTTTCAGTAGACATTTAGCTAAATTTTGATAATCCTTACGATTAAGGCTATCTAGTCTATTGCCTATTGGGCATTATCATTAATCCGCCTCTGATTATAAGTAGATACCTATATTTCTTGTAATCAATCTTCATAGCATAAAAAATTTAATGTTTTCAATGTACATATCATATGTAATAAAATATTTTGTTTTTTTAATCCATATCAACAAGTAGTTGAAATAACAATGATGTGATAAGAAAAACCCACTTTTTACTGTGCATTTCAGTAAACGACAACTTCTAGTAAGCGTCTTTTAAACAGATTGGATTAAAGTGGATTAATTTTTCTTAGTTTCATTTTACTCTCGCCCTATTAATTTATGAATCGAATCATTAAATAATATGAATAAACTTGTAGCAAAGGGTTTTACTTAACTTTTTCGAGAGGAGTTTTTACACTAAATATCACAAAGAGTTGTAAAGTAAAATTATTTTTGTTACGCCAATGAATAACGGAGGGGGAAGAAAGTTGCGACTGTTATAAAAATTTGTTAAAACTGTAACTTCCTTACCACCTAAAAGCAACATGTTCTTTTATATATATTGAAATCTTCCTTAAACAATTATTTGGAGAGTAATGAAAAATAAATAAATACCATATTACTTTTAGGCTTGTCACTGACTTTTCCAATAAAAAAAAAATAAATTAACATTGAATGATTTTTTTTATTCTGGCTATTATTGTAGATAGCGCGGCATCCATTTATTTCCTAGATATTTAGCAGATTTGCACAGAATTATATCGAAACACTGAAGGCACTAGAACTGAATGAAATGTTAAGAAAAAACATAACTTTACCCTGTTGAGAAACAGAGTCTTAATTAGTATACCAGTGTAAAAAACAAAAATAGCCACATAAATAACTTCGTGGATATATCGGCATGGTTAAGCTAACAGATAAATAAAAAAATATTAAACAAAATAACTTTAGTATCACCATGAGGGCATGGCAAAAAAATTAGTGCCTTAAATTAATTTTAGAAACGACAGCCTTTGTAAAAAAAACCTAATCCAATTTATTTTTAACAAACCAACGAAAAAAAAACAAGTCAAAATTTAAGCATAAACAAATTTTGTATGATTACGATACTTTCATCTACCACTTGCATATAGGAAACTAATTATTTAATTACGTATCGATTAATATCTGATAATAATTTACGTTAGTAACAGTCAGGCCATACATACGACCCTAATCGTCCCTGAATGTTCGGTATTTCTTTATCATGAGAGTATAAAAAAGTTGGTTTAGTTCAGAATTTGGTAAGAAGGGTGTTTATTTTTAAATTAAACTATAGCATGCCAAACATTCTTAAAATATTAATACTTATATTTTGAGCGTTAAGTTAGTTAATACTGAGTTACATCTTTTGAAACTTACAAGTTAAATAATTTTTATTATGTAATTCCACGTTAATATCATGTTTTAATATCATCCGGTATTTTCGTTTATCTCTATTTGGTGGACGCCAAATGGAGTCCATGAAAATGCTATTACGAAAAGTATTTTATCTTTATCTAGTATTAGAACCCTGCTTGTGTCGTTTAATAGCCACCTTCTATGACCAACCTAATTATTTTGTAAAATTTTAATTATGATGGACCCCATCATAGATATAAATTGTAATAATTCGAAGGATAGTGAAGTTAAGCACATAATCTAGCTCCTATGAAGGCAAGCTTGCAACAAAGATTTAATAGTTATCTACGCAATAAGTGGGATAGCAACGAGATTTTCTGACGACAGTAATTGAAATTACATTGAGTATTTCTCTTCTGCATTTTTATACAGAAAAAATTTCATAGCAACCTTTTGTTTTTAAAAAGGTAAACATTTTTCCCGCGGAAAATGCACTTGTGCAAGCTTGGGATATACAAATATACAAAGCTGCTTTTCGGTTATTTGATATATATATATATATATATATATATATATATATATATATATATATATATATATATATATATATATATATATATATATATATATATATATATATATATATGTTGGAATATTTACAAAAATTAATCTTGATTTTATAAACACAAATATAATTCTTAGACTAATATCAAGACAGTATGTTTATGTTTAGGTTTAAAGCACGAAGGCAACTCGTGATTAGCTTATGAAAGAACTATTACAGAAAAAGCACGATGATAACCGGTGCAAATTTAGATAAAGTATTTTGGGGTGAAGCAGTGCTATTAAGCAAAATAAAACACCATCTGAAATGTGGCACAAAAGGCCGCAGATAAAATATCTAATCTATAAGTTTTTGGTTCTACTGTTTATGTACACAATAAAGCTAATAAATTAAAATTTGATGAAAATGCATGGAGGGGTATATTAATGGGATTTGAACTAAATGGGTATAAAATGTGGGACGTGGAATTACAGAAGTTTGTTGTAGTCAGAGATGTTATTGTGGATGAGACTACTTACCTAGTATCAAGGCGTAGGTGTGAAGGGGTTAATTTGCAAAAACCTCAGGTTAAAACTGCTCTTTCTGACGTGTCAAAATCAGTGATACAGTCTCATAACTCTGTCAGTGTAAAACCAGATATAAGTAAATCTAGGGCCCAAACTGATGTTTCTGACTTAAGGTCAAAATCAGTAGTAATTACAAAGGACTCCGATACAAATGAGTGTTCATCTCAAGACAAACAAAATTTAAAGTGTGCAGCCTCAGATGTAAGAAAAAGTGAGAGAATTAGGCAATTACCTTCTATTTCTTATAACGAAGATATAGTACCTGATTATCTTTTGTGTGCTCAATCAATTATCTGTAAAATACCATTTTCATATCAGGAAATCAGAAATAGGGATAATAGATTAGATTAGAAGCGTGTTATAAAAGAGGAAATTAATTCTCTAATGATAAAGAATACTTGGACTTTGGTAGAAAAACCTAAAAATATTAATATAGTTGATTGCAAATGGGTATTTTCTCTTAAAAATAATGAATATGGTAACCCAATAAAATACAAAGCTCGCCTTGTAGCTAAAGGTTTTAGCCAAAAATATCACATATATTATAATGAAACATTTACCCCTGTAGCTCGAATATCAAGTTTTAGGTTCACAATTGCTTTTGCAAATCAACATTGTTTATTAGTTCATCATATGGATGTAAAAACCGCTTTTCTAAACGGTAAATTAAGAGAAGAAATTTACATGAAAGTTCCGGAAGGAATTAAAAGTAATAGTAATCAGGTCTGTAAGTTAAATAAAGCCTTGTACGGATAGAAACAGGCAGCTAGATGTTGGTTTGAAGAGTTTGAAAAAGCTCTTACAGAAAAAGGGTTAATAAACTCACTAGTAGACCGATGTATTTATATTTTAGAGATAGGGGATATTTTGAAAAATATTTAAGTATTATATGTTGATGATGTTGTAATTGTTAACGGCAAATATTGAAACAATGAATAGTTTTAAAAATTATTTAACAAATAAATTTTTAATGGTAGATTTAAAAGATATTAAATTATTTCTTGGAATAAAAATAATAACGAAATATCTTTAGACCAAAGTGCAGATATAAAAACAGTTAAATAAGGTTAACATGAACGATTGTAAACCTGTCAATACTCCCCTTAAAAGTAAATTAGATTATGTAGCATTAAGTTCAGGCGAAACATGTGATGCCCCTTGCCGAAACGCTATCGGATGTCTAATGTATTTAATGATATGTACGAGACCCGACTTAAGTGTAGCTGTAAACATCTTAAGTAGGTACATGATAAATGTAATAAAGAACTTTGGAAATGCATTAAAAGAAACTTAAGGTATTTAAAGGGCTCAATAAAGATTAGGTTAACATATACTCAACAGAATTGTAGTGAATTTTCAGTAGGTTTTGTTGATTCAGATTGGGGTGGTAGTGATAATACGGATAGAAAAAGCACAACAGGTTATTTATTTCAATTATTTGAAAACTGCACGATTTGTTGGAATACAAAAAGGCAAAGTTCAGTTGCTGTCTCATCATCGACAGAAGCTTAAAACCAATTCTGATTTATGAGGAAAATTATGGCTGTATTAGTATCGCTAAAAAACCAACAAGCCACAAAAGGTCAAAACATATAGATATTAAATATCATTTTTCTAGAGAACAGGTAGAGAAAAATGTAATTAAAATTGATTATATTTCAACAAGTAACCAAGTAGCTGATATCTTAAAGAAGTTGATTGGTTTGATTAGGTTTTCCTGGGTTTTCCTAATCCTAGCAACGAATGTTGGACCAACTTATTACCTCCCAGGGGCACAAGAAAGGTATCTTAGTTGAACGATAGCATGTAAGGAATTTTTTTTTAAATTATGTAGTTTATTATATAATAAATTTTTTTGACTTATTTTTGAGGAGGGCGTGTTGGAATATTTACAAAAACTAATCTTAATGATTTTATAAATACAAATATAATTCTTAGACTAATGTCAAGACAGTATGTTTATGTTTAGGTACTAAGAATAAACTTTTATATTTGAAAAGTTAAATCCCTTTTATTTATTTTATCCCATAACCCAACAATATATATATATATATATATATATATATATATATATATATATATAAATAGATATGTATATATATATATAAATATATATATATATATATATATATATATATATATATATATATATATATATATATATATATTTTTTTTTTCGGCAAATTTTTTACACTTGTTATAGTTCTTATGAAAATTCGCGTGATTTAGATAGTATGCCTTCCGATGTGGAACAAGCTGCCGAAGACGTAATATCTTCATTTATTCCCACTGAATCGAAAATTGATACGAGCAGGCTTTCGATATATATCAAAAATGATGTACTAAAAGGCAACGAACGAGAAGGTATGGTTGCCTTATTTTGCATATTTGTCTGAAAAATATAAGCCGTTTTCTTTATGGTCGTATGGTCTATATTGTGAGCAATATACAGAGAGTATAATGTGGAAATAAGCAAGTACACCCGCTTAGTAGCTTACAAAGCGAAGAAGTCGAGAGTTTTCACAAGACGGACAAATTTTTCAGAGAAGCAGAAGATAATATGTTTTCAATGACAAAAATTGTGTTAATTGTTGGAGTCGCTGGAGCATGCAGACGAAAAGAGTTTAGTGAATGTGGGGAGTGCAGTTTTAAATATCGGTTTGAATGTTCGTTTGTTTTTTTTTCACCCAGGAAAATGCAAGATTCATTACGATTATCGTTTTTAGTAATAGCTCTTAATAGAAAGTCTAACTTTTCGAAGCTCAACAATGCAATTATGTCCTTAAAATTGGCTCTCTTATGACCAGCTGTGATCTTAAATTGACAGACACGACAAAATAGTAAATAAAAAAATATGCAGTGCACTGACATTAAATAAATATATACACTCGGTTGGCAATAAAGCATTAAATCTAGTTGTGTAATTTTTTATGATCAATAGTATATTTTATGGTAAATTCTGTTTTGATTATAGATATATACACTTATTTATGAAAATTATTATACACCATAACATTATTGACTTATTTTACAAAATTTTATGCTAAAGCTTATAGTAATTAACATTACTTTTTCTCCATTCAAATAAGCGAAATTTAGACACCAATATATTATTGTGTTAATTAACGTACAATCTTGTCCCTTAAGTAAGAAAGTAATGAATCCGTTCCTTGCTCTAGAATAGCATATCGAGGCTGCCTAAATGAGTTTCCTTTTAATTCTAATGATCTAAAAAAAATACATATATTTTTTTTTAATCTAAATAATTATGTGTTATATAAAAATAATGAAAATTTATGTTTACAAATTAATTTGGTTTTTATTTTTTTTATGTTTGGGCAATTCAGAAAGTACTAATATATTTGTACCTATTTATTATTATGTCGAGTTGTCGCAGATTCAATCAATACGAATGTAGGTTTCGCTAAGTGGATAATATCGAAACCTTCATTCCTGTTTCAAGATTCTTTTCAGACAATGGTATACTACCGCCACGGTCGTTATTATATTACTTACCGCAAAAATATAGCCTTAAATAAAATCGGTTTATAAAAACCAGCAGAAATTAAAAAAATTAACATTTTAAATAAAAAAATAGACTTTTTGGCTCAGTATAAAATTTATCTAGTGACTTTTGTATTTGTAAGGACTAAACCTCGACAAAAATTTCCAATAAAGTACCTACCTTTTTCGCAGTTTTACTTTAAATTTAAATGTATTATTAAATATGTAAAATAAGTTCAGGAATGGAGGCGCCAGATGACTCTGAGAATAGGGATATTGGATTTTCCTTTCGTTGAGAGTGTATAATTAGTAGTTGCAGCTTCATACAGGCCAATCTCAGGACGTCCCTCGTTTGTGGTAAAATGGGCCCCGCGTAGCATTTTACGACACTAATTAAAAGCACGTTCTTCAATTTAAAAAATGCGGTCTTTGCATAGGTTGTCTGTGGCGGCCAGATATCTGATTCTCGAGAGCCATTCTATGACCGTCCATAGATTTCCTTTTTTATGCCTGGCGGCTTATTACCGCGAGTTTCATTTGATTTCATTACACACACACACCCGCACACATCCCGCACACACACCCACCCGCAGACCCACCCGCACACCCCACACGCACACCTACACCCACACCCACACGAACGCACGCGCGCACCCACGCGCGCACACACTAAAATTAAAGATAAAACTACGATCCCATTAAATAATAATGTCGTATATAAAATCCCTTGTAAACAATGCAATCAGTGTTACATAGGACAAACTTTCCAATATATTAAAAATCGTTCGACACAACACAAAAGCGACTACCGTATTGGGAAAAACTCATGTGCTTTGGTTGATCATTTTCAGAAAGAGAATCACAATTTTGATTACGAAAACATACAAATTCTGGAATATGAAAATAATTACACAAAAAGGCTATTTCTGGAAATGGTACATATCAACAACGAAAATAATTCTAGATCTGACATCCAACAGCTGAGCACCATTTATTGCAATCTGTTGAACAAATGAATTCTTTGCCTTGTACAACAAAAAACAAATAACTTAAATACCATAATATAAATATTCCACGAACTTCAATATGTACATAAAACTGTTTATCAATGTTTCTTTTACCACAAAAAAATAAAATAGTTCTTATTATTCAAAAAAATAAATAAATAAATGTATATATAAATGTCTTGCTAGTTGTTAAGTTCTACTTGTTGTCAAAATTTTAATATTCATGTGGTTGTATTCGTCCTAATTTAACGTTCTACTGTGTGTTGAAATGCATATAGCCATGTTTTTGTAACTTCACTTGTAAGTCTTAACTGTTTTTTTTTTAGTTTGATATCATTTTAATCTGTGGTGTATTTTAGCGTTTTCTCCTGATGAAGTCATAAATAAATGACGAAATATAGAGGATGTCAGAAGTAAATTAGTTATTTATTAGACCACATACCCGATATTAGATTCCTTATTTATCTTAGTACGGTCGTGAGCATCTAAAATGTATATATATATATATATATATATATATATATATATATATATATATATATATATATATATATATATATATATATATATATATATATATATATATATATATATATAGGTATATATATATATATATATATATATATATATATATATATATATATATATATATATATATATATATTATATATATATATATATATATATATATATATATATATATATATATATCAAATAAAATAATTTAATCAAACCGATATTTTTTCTACTATATAATATTTGCATTTAAATTTTACCACTATATATATTCGATAAATAGTCTTTTGGGAGTGACTTTTTGAACACTTATTAGGCGGCTATTTTGTTTCGCCATAATTGCTTCACAACCAATATTTTGTAATGATTTTTTTAACATGTTATAAGGCCGCAATTTTGTTCCCCCATAGTGGATTTTTACCAAAATGTGACTCTCCCACAATGATTTTTGGCCAAAATTAGAAGTCAAAATCATAAGTAGTTCTTTAGCTATGTTGTGTACAGCCAGAAAGACATACCGAGGGAAACTGGAGAATTTAGGAGATCTAGAAACCCTAGATGCATACATCTGCAAAAATCTGGCAAGGTGATTCTTTTTACGACTACAAAATGCAGAATACAAGAAGCAACCACAAAAACTTTTAACATGGTTTTAGTATAGTACATATAGTGACGTCTCAGCTAGGTTTGAGAGTCTAATTAAACTCTCAAGACTGCGACCCTTCTGAACCTATTTTAATATGACTCCACAAGAAATAGAGATTCACTTGTGATGCAACAGAAAACTGAAAAAGGAACTAAAGTAATACGCGGTCTTAAATTGAAATATTCTGGCAAAGTCTAAAAATTCTAAAGTTTCACTGGGGGAGAGTAAAAATCCACTATGGCGGAACAAAATTGCGGCCTTATAAGATGTTAAAAAAACATCTTATATTGTGCAACAATCAAAGTGAAATAGAGATATATTGGTAAAATTTAAGTGCGAATATTTATTTATTATTTGTGTAATGTTTGTATTGCTGCACAGTACAATTACAGAAGTAAGAAGTATAAATTATAACTAATTACTAAAGCAAAAGTAAAACCTTGCAACAAAAGGCAGGGGGCAGCACTCTTTTCCACTTAACCGAGCAAAAGTGCAGCAAACTAGCCCAGTAGTGCATGAGCATGATATATCGATGTTTAATATAAGAGGGGAGTAAATCTAGTTCCTTGAATAACATGGCACATACATAGGACACTGTTAGGAAGCTCGTTTACAATTAATAAGAATGAAAATAAAATAACAATTTATAACACTAAAAGTTATCGATAAAAGAACATTAGAGCACAAGCTTTAAAAAAAATTAAAAAGAAATATATTACAAGTACAGATCCAAGCTCCGATAACACAGGTCCAGGTCGATATTCAGAGCAAGCTACTGACAGTTTAGCAATGTCATTTTAAGACGTTTTTTGAATACAATAATAGACACATTTTTAAGACTTTCGGGAACATCGTTGTAAAACTTGGCAGCATTGTAATTGAAGGATCCACGGAATTGTGCGGGTATAGCTAACTGGTGTTAACGTGGTGTGTTTAAGTTATGTATTGAGCTGCGAAATTTTAATTTCTTGTAGAGGTAGGATGGAGACTGTCTGCATATAATTCTGTAATAGAAAATAGTGCATTGCAAAATCCGTCGACCCCTCATGTTAAGCCACCCAAAATTATTATTATTCTTATTATATAGGCTGATATATAATCTCTCTTTCTTAGACACAAGACAAGACGCAAGCATGCATTCTGGATAAGCTGTAAGCGCCGGCTGTTAGCCATTAGAATATTCGGACCGTAGATCACATCCCCGTAGTTTAAGTGGGATAGAACCATTGCCTCAAAAAGAATTTGACGAAGCCTGCTGTTAATATCGACTCTGGTATATCAATCTGAGATTGCAAAACGCTCTCTTGATTATTGTTGAAAAATGATCCGAGAAAGTTAGCTTGACATCCATAAGTAGTCCGAGATTTTTTGATACTTCCATAAGGGTAAGAGGTGATCCATTTATTTCAACATTAATATTAGGCCGACACCTTGCACGGGAAGCGCAGAACTGCCAATGAAACTTGGAAAAGTACAATGTCAGACCATACCTTCTCGAGATGTTCGTCAGAGCTGAGCTGAATCTTATTACATGCATCTTGAAGGGGGGTATCGGGAAATGAGAAATATAGTTGCGTATCATCCGTATATATATGGTAACTGCAATAGCGTAAGATTTTTGGAAATTGAGATGTATAAAGGGGAAAGAGTAAGGGACCCAGGATAGAGCCACTCCAGCAGTTACATTGGAAAATTTAGATGTCACACCTCAGTTTCTAACGAATTGAGAACGGTCGCTCAGATATGACCTCAACAGAGCCATGGATCCGCCCGAAAATCCCACAAAACCCAACAACGCCATTAGTTGATGCGGTCAAAGGCCTTAGAATAGTCAAGTAAAACCAGGATAGTTAACCTGCCACAGTCGATCCCCGTCTGGATATCATCAGTCACTTTGGCTAAAGCAGTGTGGCAACTATGATCACGTCGAAATCCTGACTGGTATATTCTCGAGTGTCTTCGAAAGCACGTAGAGCAAGCTAATTGGTCCCAAGCCGGTAAAATCTAGCGGATTGGCAACATTGGACAGCAGAGCCACGTGTGACTTATTCCAAATGGCTGGGAATGTACCATGAGAAATAAATACAGAAATTAAAAATATGTTCTATGGCAGGAAGAATAAGTGGGCAGCAAGAGAGAATCATGTATTCCTATTCCATCTGGCCCCACACACAGATCCAGACTTGATGGAGAGAAGCACTCGGTAAATCTCATTAGTATCCGTAAGCACAAAGGAGTAGGTTTCTTCTGTGATGTTATTATTTCGGAATAATCCGGCATCTCTTTAGACAAAACGCTCAGGAAATAAGAGTTTAATTGTTCAGGATCAGAGAGGCTCAACGGAAGATCACTGTTGTAAAAGATAATTTTCTGAACTCCCTACGTATGTATATATATAAATATATATATATATATATATATATATATATATATATATATATATATATATATATATTAATATATATTAATATATATATATATATATATATATATATATATATATATATATATATATATATATATATATATATATTAATATATATTAATATATATATATATATAGCATATATATATATATATATATATATATCATATTAATATATATATATATTTTATATATATATATATATATATATATATATATGTATTTATATATATTTATTTATATATATATATATATATATATATATATATATATATATATATATATATATATATATATATATATACAACGGAAGATCACTGTTGTAAAAGATAATTTAAAAAACTCCCTCAAAAATGTCTTGAAATATGTATATATATAAATATATATATATATATATATATATATATATATATATATATATATATATATATATATATATATATATTATATATATATATATATATATATATATATATATATATATATATATATATATATATATATATATATATATTATATATATATATATATATATATATATATATATATATATATATATATATATATATATATATATATATATATATATATATATATATATATATATATATATATATATATATATATATATATATATATATATATATATATATATATATATATATATATATATATATATATATATATATATATATATATATATATATATATATATATATATATATATATATATATATATATATATATATATATATATATATAAAAAATATATATATATACTGTAGATATCTTTATAAAATTTGGGTCATGTATTTTGGAAACCATTTTTTGATGCATCATGAATTCAAAAACTATGGGAAAAAAAAGTTGGGAAATAAAAAAGTTTCATATAAAAGTTGTATAGTTCCTTACGATTTATGATTCAAAAATGTCTTGAAATATACAGGGTGTTTTGTAACGAAAAATGTTTCATTATACAAGTTAGCAGACATGCACATGTATGGCCTAGCTGAAAACTTCAGAATCTCTAGAAAATGGAACACCCTGTATATTATTTCATTTTGAACGCAAAGAATCTACATGAAATTCTGATGTTCTTGTGTCATATCATATATCATAAACTGTTTTACAATTTTTTTTAATAACGAAAATTAACGAAATTTTAACGATAGTCTAAAATTCTAAATGATGCGTTTTAACGTAATAAATGCTGGAACTGTTGTCGCGTTCACTTCCTGAGGTCGCAATCCTAAAAACATACAGCACACCTATTCACACTGTAGAAGAGCTGAGGAATCGCATAATAGTTTGTTGCGAAACTATTCGAAATACACCCGACATTTTCCAAAGAGTTCGTGAGTCCATGAGAAAGAGAGCAGATGCATGCATGCTGGAGGTGGACATTTCCAACATCTCATTTAATTTATTTTGCTTTACTTCTAAGTTAATTTTCTCTTTAATTTAATTTCAAAATAAAAAAAATGTGTTGTACACCAGAAAATGCGTTTTGATGAGTACATGGAAAGTGTGTAACAAATTTCTCAAAAATACCTTATTAATTTGTATCACAAACATTAATTTAAACAAAGATAAGACATTTTTGAATTACTTTGCAGTAAAATCTATTTTATTTTTTTAAGCGGAAACTATGCATCTGACGAAAAAATACCAAGAGAGCAAATTTGTTCAGAAATGAATGAAGATTTCAAAAATAATTTTCATTTTAAAAAAAAAACAGTGGCGTACTATTTTTTCCCAAAAAATTACCCTGGTCAGAATAATTGAATTCTTGCATCAAAAAATATAGTTTAAAATTGACCCAAATTTCATAAAGATATCTACAGTAGTGACAAACTTATTGTAAAAAAAGTATTTATTTTTTAAAACTTTGACACCCCTCAAAAGTTTAGGCGTTTAGGACATACGTTCATATGAACTTTTTTTCCTAAAATGAGCCTAAGAATCACCCTCTTTATTATTAGCATGTTATTCTGAAACACCCTGTATATATATATATATATATATATATATATATATATATATATATATATATATATATATATATATATATATATATATATATATATATATATATATATATATATATATATATATATATATATATATATATATATATATATATATATATATATATATATATATATATATATATATATATATATATATATATATATATATATATATATATATATATATATATATATATATATATATATATATATATATATATATATATATATATATATATATATATATATATATATATATATATATATATATATATATATATATATATATATATATATATATATATATATATATATATATATATATATATATATATATATATATATATATATATATATATATATATATATATATATATATATATATATATATATATATATATATATATATATATATATATATATATATATATATATATATATATATATATATATATATATATATATATATATATATATATTCTACCAAATATATTATATACCATAGAGAATTGAATTCACAAATTGATGTTTACTTCCATTTAATGCTATGCGGTCTTGAAGTAAAGAATCCTAAATATGATTCGTGTTACAGAAGGCAAAACGTCGGAGTCATTCCTTTCAGAGAACGTAAAGATGATGAACGTAAAAGATCCATGCTTTTTTAATCATACAGATACTTTTAATTTTCTACTGAAGATGAATACTACTGAGGTTACAAACTCATATTTTATATCTTTCACCTCATTTTTAAAATCAGTGTATAAATTTATAAAATTAATTATAATATTATTTAATTTCAGATGAATTTGAGTAGATTACAAGTAGTAAGAAAAAATTAACATATGTCTACGAATTTATATACGCACTATTTGAGAATATTAGAAAAAAGAAAAGTTTAATAACCACAAAATTCAAATCTTGATCATTTGTACTTATTTATTAAATATTATATAAAATTTCCATTTTGTCGTACCTAGATTTGTGTTGCGAACCACTGGGCGCTACACTGCTAGGTAGGTTATAATTGGCCAATATGTCTCGTGAGCCAGTGGGGATTTTAATTGGCGGGTCACTTTCAAAATGACAAATGGTATTCCCCCAGCTAAAATGGTGTAACAACCGGCAATAGTGCAACTCCAAGAGGAAGGTTCAAGGTCAATGAGAGACAAGGTAGAAATCGTTTTATGTTTTGGCGGCTGTCACCTCTTTATAATACTTACTCTTTGGATTAGATGTGTATTTGTGCAGACGATTATTGCTTCGTCATTTTGTTTTATAAAAATGTAAAAATATGAAACGGATTTTTCAAGGTTTATTAAAATATATAAAAATATCTTGGGCTTTTAATCCAGAACACTACAGATGGCACCACTTCCAGTTAAAAATGGCTTTTTAATTACATTGTGATAAAGCTTAAAATAGACTTAAAACGAGGAATCAATAGTCATTTGCTTATATTGATCAATTGGCCAAGCCACAAATTAACGAAGGGATTTAATCCAGAACACTACAGATGGCACCACTTCCAGTTAAAAACGGCTTTTTAATTACATTGTGATAAAGCTTAAAATAGACTTAAAACGAGGAATCAATAGTCATTTGCTTATATTGATCAATTGGCCAAGCCACAAATTAACGAAGGGACTAGTCGCATGCAAATTCGGAGAGAATTCGAATGCAATTTGATTCTTAACTCAGGAATTCGAATGCCTCAAATATCCGCATGCAAATCATATTCAGATCGATATTCTATCTATCGTCCCGCGAATGAAAATTCGTACCTATCGTTCGAATGAATCACTGGCGACAGCTGGACAGCCCAGTTCAGAATATTAAGTCCGTTTCAGAATTATTCGTTGATTTCATGGCTGCAACAAAAAAATGTACCTGGTACCTTAGCCCTAAAACCCTATAATTGGCTACCTGAATACAGGTCTGGATGTTAAAATGTTTAACTACAAATACTAATATAAAATCGTATTTATATTAGTATTTGTGTGTTCTTCAAACTGCGCATTTAGTAAAATATTCGATATTTTTTCAAAGTTATAGATATGTTATTGTGTTATCAAGCTTTAAAAATTGTGACGTCCATGGACAAAACATTTATCCCTTGATGCCAAAAAAATTGTATAAAAAATCTTTTATTTATCTCTTTTAAAGAAAATTTATAATCCAAATAAAAGTTTGGGCGAAACGTTTTTTAATTAAAATCCCTTTATCGACGGAAAAAGTTATCGTGACCAAAACCATTATACCAAGAAAACAACGGCCCCACATCGGCAAATTTATGACATGTATAAGAACCAAATGATTCCTACAAAAGGTACTTACAGTAGGCGAAATTACATTTCATGTAGAAGAACAGGTCTCTGGAGAATTGTTAAAGCAATGTTTTAAATATTGGACCATAAATAAAAGGCAAGCGTTAATTGAATCCCAGCGATTACAAGTATGGCTCTCTATTTAAATTTCATACAGCAATATAGGGCAAAAAATCGTCCAATCATATATCTTCACGAAACATGGTTTGATACCCGACACCCCTAAAAAAGGATGGAACGATTCAACAAGTAAGTGCCAACCCAAAGCTTCCTCCAATTACAGAGGATCACAATTTTGCATAGCCAATTCATCTTTGGATTATCGTTAACAGATAGATGCAAAATTCTGATGATGATGGACAACGCTAGCTACCACAGCCGCCATGTTTATAATTTCCAAATTCAAACAATATAAGTTTTGCGTCTTCCTCCGTATTATCGTATCGATTTAACATATCTGACATGAATTAAAAGCCATGATTAAGAGAGAAAACACTTTTCCCATACTAAGTACTCCTGTAACAGATTTAATTAAAAAATATGTAAATAATATTTATGTATACACATTAATAATTAGTTTAGGCATAGACGAAGACAACAGTGGCAGTAAAACGGAACTGAATATAGAGTAGGTTAGGGTAAGTGGTATAAAAAAACTCAGATGGGAGGGTTTTACGGCTAAGGGTACCAAAAAATTGAGGAATAATTTTTAATAATTGTACTCACTAGTAGTTCATTCGTCCATTCGTTGATTCGTCCGCATAGTGTTGATGGTTCTGTCCCCTTCGTCCGTGCGACTCGTTGAGCGACGATTTCGTCTTTTGGGCGAATAACAAAGTAAGCTTTGATTACGGCGAAGCATCCGTTAGTATCAAATCTCTGGCTTTTTTGTGTATTGTCACTGTCAAACATCGAAATGCAAGAAATCCATGCGAACGAATTAAATAAGAATTAACGAATCGAACCGAATAACCACAAATACACATCTAACCCTTACTTTGGATCTGCGCACAATAATATAAATTATTAAATTGTCAGTTATCCTTCATTTATAATTTTATATGTATTGGTTTTCAATTTTTATTATCGATCTGAGTACACGTAGTGTATTAAAATAAAATATGCCAATAATTAAGTTAATTATGGCCCATTTTCAGAAGTTTTAAAAATAATTACTAATATAGTTCAATTTTTGCCAAACTATGCAATAAAAAGATATTGTTGTTAATTTGGATTTAAAAATAAATAGGTCCAAATATTTAAAAAAAAATTTTTTTCTTTTGATAATATTCAAACAAACTGTAACAAGAAAATTCAGGCAGTTTTTGTTTCAAATGTAATTTTCCCTTGTTACTCTGCTAATCATGTTTGAATTAGGATCCTAAAATTGCATAATATAATTTGTGGCATGGCCAACTAAGTAAAATGAAACAAATGCCTATTTTTGTATCCGATTTCAAAAATCTAATTTAGAAAACTTTGTGCTTTATTAAAATGTAAATAAAAATGTCGGGGTTTTGATTTGAAAAATCATAGTTGGAGTTAAAACCGGAAGGGAACAAAATTGCCAAATATGGGTTAAAAATTGACAAACAGTGTCCCATATACGGTAACAAAATTACAAACTAATATTTTAAAAAACAAAGAAAGAATGGATGCATCCATTAGTCCAGGGTCATCCGGTATATTATTTTAAATTAGAAAAAAACCTAATAAGAATTTCTGTAAAAACTGACAAGATTTATCTTTCTAAAACTATACACGTATGGAATAAATCATATTAGTATGCATGTCCTCAATAGTAACTGAGCTATGGAGGTCTTATCGTGAAAAATGGGACACAATTTACACTAAAAATTCAAAATAACTTAATTTTATAAAACACCCTGTAGGTATACGTATTATTAGTAGAATAATTCCAATGGTAAGCAACTTACTTTTTTCAACAAATAACCGTTCTAAATAGAAAATAAAAACAAATAAAGCTTTTCGGTGATTTAGTTGAATATTTCTAGAAGTTACATAATATCTGGAAAGAAATAAAAGCTTTCTTTTTTACCGCACTTAATTTATTTTATTTTTGTTTAGTACGAATATGAGAAAACCACATTACAGCTTTTTGCATAAAAAATATAGACAAATATCTAAATATACATCTAAAAGTTAACAAGCAACAAGTACCTAAACTCCTAACAACGTAAAAAGTAATTAAGTCTGGGGATCCATTTCCGTATGGCGCTGTTTTAAATATCGATGTTGATGTAAAATGTGTATCTAAGATAATTTAACAATCAAAATATATTTAAGCAAATCCCCGTAAGTGGCGCCACAGTCATGCATTGGTTAGATATTTAATCGCCCCTCCGGAAAGCGGCATTATTATTTCGGGCTGACGACACATCACATCCACCATATTGCCTGGGGGGCAGACAAAGTTCAATTGTATAAATAAACGGAGAAATTCATTCGATCATGCATATCTTATCCAGGCTCGAATCCTGCACAGCAATTTGAGTTTGATTTAATATCTTGCGATGCTAGCATAATACCTTCAATATTTTTAATCGTAAGCCTATTTCTAATTTTTGTTTTCACTAGATTATACTTGCTGAATGCTCTTTCACATTCTGCATTTGAATGACGAATACATATAGCAATGTACAATTAATCAACGAGCACACGTAAACCTTTACATTATTATTCTCGTATCAAATATTATAAATCTTTCACCAAATAGCGAAAGTTTTGCTAATGTAAAAATGTAGAAAATCGTACCTTCAAGCCAACAATAATACAATGCAGGAAAATGTTACACTTTGAAAAATAATAAATGCAGCACAGAAGTTTATAAATTATTCTTTAATAAAAGCGAAGTCAACTCACCTTAGACTAAATAAAACCCTCTAAGCAACTTACGCTCGTTTTACTAGTATTTTTCCCGTTTATCATTTTGGCGCGCGGAAATAAATCTGGTAGTAACGTATCGAATATCAAAAGTTAACATTTCGATATTGCTTTAGAAAATCCATCGATTTTAATTAAACAATATATATATATATATATATATATATATATATATATATATATATATATATATATATATATATATATATATATATATATATATATATATATATATATATATATATATATATATATATATATATATATATATATATATATATATATATATATATATATATATATATATATATATATATATATATATATATATATATATATATATATATATATATATATATATATATATATATATATATAATAAAAACTATAAAAAAAACATAAAATATAGTTGTTATTGTAATATTTAAAGATTATAATAATAAAAGAGACTTAATATATATATATATATATATATATATATATATATATATATATATATGAGTTTTACTTACTTTTTGGTTTCAGGAGATTGCATCGCACAATTAGGTTAATTATTAATAGGTATATTTAACTAATATATGGTTGACACACATATACAAAAAAAGGTTAAAATAGTTGGACGATTCACAAACACATTAAAATTGTCAATATATTCAAGTCTGCCTGGACACTAAATATATATAAAGGTAACCAGAGATTTTTCCGTTTTTTTATATTTCGCTTGTTTTATTATATTTCAAAACATGAAAACGAGGAGTCTTACATCGAGAGAGAATATAAATATATTAGTTTCAATAACAATATTCAACAAAAATTTTGTATTGACTCTGACAGTGTAGAGGACATTACAACTGTCCGGGGTCCTTAATCTAAGTCTGCCTTGGCTATTCAAGGCACGCGGACGCACACAAATAATATTTTGTTGCTTCGTGTTTTCGAGCACAAAAACAAAACCCAAGTGTTTCAAATACCTAGTTTTTCCACATATCCTCTCTTTGTCGTACGCTAAGTGATATAAAGTCTTTCAAGGCGCCCAAGGTACCACCGCCCAGCGGGGTCTCTTTGGGTTCCCCGCCAACACGTCAACAAACACAAATGAGTGACAACGAAGACTGCCAGTCTACCGCATCTCACAGTTCGTTTAACTCACTACTCTCACATCCGGACAGTCACAACCCCAACAACTCAGCAACTGAAGAGCAAAAACAAGACCTAGTGAAAAAGCTTCGTACCGATAATGCTTGTTCCCAATGTAAATATTATCTCTCAAAGATAGAACCACCAACAATTAAAATTTCAACAGCAGCAGCTACCAAGATTGTGAGGCACTTCGACATCTCACACATACCCAAGAAGCGACCCGGTAAAACCACCATCTCGACGCGCAGTACGAAAACTCCTCGAGTAAATACCGACACGCGGAACATGGCTTCGACCGCAAAAACTAAGAACAACGAAAATATTACTGACATTGTTATGATTGAAGATCAGGGTTAGGCAAATATAAATGTATGTAAGGATACTCTCATTCATTCATCTCAGACCAGCGAAGCAAAATTTACTTCCCCCACAAAAGTTGTAAGTTGGGAAGTTTTAATGAAGAAAGAAGAAAGGAAAAGAGAAGGATCTAAAATAGCAACAAATAACTACTTCACCGATCTCACCCCTAATGACCCACCCTGTCAAAACCAGCCACCACAACAACCGCCATTATCCGAAACAGATGAGGAAGGAGGTATTCAGTTCGACTGCGGTACCGTTCGGGTGTGCTTTGTTTTGCGTTCCTCGCAGTCGAGCTGCTTCGCAGTACGTGTGTTTGTTCTGTTTTGTTTTCGATGTGTATTTTTGTTTCGAATTTTTCATTTTCTAAATATGGCTGAATACAAGTGTGACAATTGCCGTAAAGAGTTTTCAGAGAAAGACAAATACAATAAACTTCGTTGTAGTGGCGAGTGTAAACGATCTTTTTGCATGAATTGCACGGGCCTTGATAAGGCTACCACAAAAATCTTGATATTACAAAAATCAACCCACCTCCGATTTTTCTGCGCCCTGTGCGACTCCCCTAGTTTGAAATATCTCAACGATAAAATCACAAAGGTATCTCAAAATTTGATTCCCATGAACTTTTTGATTCAGTCGCAAACCGTGTATCTCAATTGTCAAGTAGTGTACCGACAATTTCTGAAATGTATGACATTTTAGTGAAGAGTGAATCCAGGTGGGATCTCATGGAGAAAAAAATTGACGATATCCATAATCTCTCGAGGGAGTTTTCCGCTTACAAACCAGATATGTTATTAAAGTCTCTAAGGGATATGGAACAGAATATTTTCAATATTTCCCAAATCCTCTTCAACAATGCCGAAGAAGTGATAAAAATCCAAGTACAGGACTCCTCTTCAATTGAATTAAAAGCAGGTATTGCTAACATTAAGAGCAACCTAACTTGTGTAACTGACTTGGTAAAGGAGTTATACTCCAAATATGAAAGCCAACATAAGTGTAAGCATATCAAAAATACATACCCTACCACCATACCCTTGCCTACACCAACTATGGAAACTACCTGCTCCACCGCCTCTACACAAACTGAGGTAACACCTACGGATACTCCCAGTACTACTGAAGGCTCCAGCAAGCTGGCTTGTAATAATACACAACGGTGGCACTATGTAGTCGTAAGAAATCTTCCTGAAGGGTTTACGCCTAACAACATAGTTCACTACGTTAAGGAAAAGCTTGGGACTACAGAGTTTATTCGATGCTACCACCTAATCAATCATATCTCAAATATTGATTTTAAAATTGGAACTCAGTCAAAAAAGTTAGCTGAAAAGCTTTTAGACAGCAATCTATGGCCACATGGCGTAGTAATAAAACGGTCAGCTGTATCCGAACTTACAGAAAAATCTACACCGAACCTCCCACCTCCCTCCACACCGAAAAAACTGTCCACCAACTCGAGCTCCATCAGTTCACTGGTTGTCTCCTCTCCAATTTCTCAAAAGGGCACTATAATATCTTCTGACAAAGAGGCCATTGCTGCCTGCAAAGCAAATGTCTTGTTGAGCGACAACTGCTACAGTCTTTCCAAGAAAGCTCCTACTGACCAAGAACCTATTTTTGATCCAATGTCTCCCCCAACAGTGAAGCTTACGCGAACCGAAAAAAGTTCTGATAACCGTTTCCTCATGTCTAGACTAAGAGAACCAGCCATTTTAAAGGCCTTCAAGTTATATCTCGCCTTCCTGCACGACCAACCTGCGCCAATTCACTTTGAAGGGTTTACAAATACAAGCACCAGGCTGTTTTTGGCTTCTGAAGGCATTCCTATAGATTATAGAACCCTACATAAGATATATTTCGATTTTCATGCTGCTTACGGATTTAACGCAGCAGAAGTGGAAGCGGATCTTGCAGCCTATGGATCCTACATATCTTCGGAGAGATCGATTCATCTTCAGAGGACCAGAGAATGCCATAAAAACTATTTTACCAGCAATTCTCCCAAAAAAAATTTTTAGAAAACACGACGTGTCCTGAGGAACTAGATTCCTCAAAACTTCCTGTTGTTACTAGTCTTAATATTGTTCTAATTAATATTGTTTCTCTAAGAAATAAAACTGACGAGTTGTACCTATTTCTGGAAGAATTGGAGTTCCCCAACTTGTTGCAATTACTGAGCACTGGCTGAATCTAAACGAACCCTTTTATATTGAGAGGTATACCACAGTAGCTAGATATGACAGAAAAAACTCAGCTCATGGGGGAACACTGATTCTATCCCTAAATGGAGATTTCATGTCGGTATCTAAATATGATCATTTGTTAGCGGATAGCTCTTTTGAATTCTCTATAGTATATAATCAAAACCTTGATCTTTATGTAATTTGTATTTATAGATCACCAAACTCTTATGTACAATCATTTTTAAATAGCCTGGTAAGTTTGCTAGACAGCCTACCGATTAAAGGTAAAAAAATTCTATGCGGGGACTTTAATATTGACTATGCTACTGTTTGTGCCATCCAGAAATATCTAATTTCTATATTCGACTCTTTCGGTCTTTCAATGCATGTATCCTCGCCAACTAGAATTTCAAAAAACTCTTCTTCTATCATCGATTACATGGCGTCTGATTTTTCTCCATCAGAGGTGCAATCACAGGTCTATAACTCAGGTCTTTCCGATCACGAGGCGGTAATTTCCAGGTTTAGTTTACCTATTAGGCCCTTACCAAGATCTCGCCATCAGGGCAGAATTTTCTCGGCCGCAAATTTCTCAGTATTTCATAATATTTGCTTTAACACCAATTGGAATTTTGAATCTGATAATGTCAACACAAACTTCAGAACTTTTTTAAATAAAACTTTAAGTGCTTTTAACAAGGCCTTCCCGCTTAAGAATATCAAACCTAAGCGGCATAAACCGTGGACCACGAAAGGAATACGAATTTCTGCTAAAAATATGCGCTCGCTCTCATATATAAAAAAATTCACCGACTCCTTTCTTATTCTCGACTATATCTCTAATTATAGGAGGATCTACACTACTCTTATTAAGTCAGCAAAAAAATTACACTACCGAAAACGTCTAACAAACTCTAATAACGTTTCAAAAGAAACCTGGTCCATCATCAATAACCTCAGAAACAAATCAAACCCTGTGACTCAGATCTTGCCAGGGGCTAATGATCTAAATGATTATTTTATTAATGTAAGCAAAAATGTTACCTCTAGTATCTCGCCAAGTTTGGACCCTCTTTCGTTTCTCCCTCCTTCAAAAAATTTAGCTGATAGCTTTTTCTCAAGTCCCGTTAGCAACACTGAACTATTGAAGGTAATACATAATATCAAAAGTAAATCTTCGTGTAGCACTGATGGCCTATCAATTAGAATATTCCTGAACTTGCCACTCCCAGTCATAGAGGCCCTTACAACATTAATAAATGAGTCCTTTATAAAAGGTGTATTCCCCGATTGCCTTAAAACAGCTATAATTATTCCACTTCATAAAGCGGCGAAAAAACTAACTCTTGCAATTATCCCCCAATTGCACTACTACCAGTGCTATCAAAAATCATCGAAAGGCTACTGAAGAACCGTCTTATGCCATTTCTCCTGAAACATCAGATAATATCCCCGGAGCAGTTCGGATTTCTACCGAACAAGTGCACCAGTGACGCCATGTTCACGTTGCTTAGAAGCGTCTACTTATCTCTCAATAACAACCACCCAACTGCCTCAGTTTTTTGTGACTATGCGAAAGCCTTTGATTGTGTTAGTCATGAAATTCTGATAAACAAACTAAATTTTTATGGAATTCGTGGTACTTCTTTAAATTGGTTCAAATCTTATCTTGGAAAAAGGCAACAACTTGTAAGGGCTAATGGTTCCGATTCTGATTGTAAGTTGATTACAAGTGGAGTCCCTCAAGGTTCAGTCTTGGGACCTATTCTTTTTTTGTTATACATTAATGATATCACGAACCTTAAAATTAATGGAAGAATCTCCCTTTTTGCTGATGACACAAGCATAACATGGAGTGATTTTGATACAACGTCTTTACACTCTAGTATCTCCAAAGACTTGGTTATAATTAAGGCTTGGTCCGATTCCAATATGCTTTGTTTTAACGTCGATAAAACGGTGGCGTTATCTTATAAGGGAACTTTACAACCACTTCAGGTACATAACAGCAATATTGAATACGTAGAGTCGGTTAAATTCCTGGGTTTAAATATAAATAGCAACCTAAAATGGTCTAATCATATTGACACCTTAACTAAAAAACTTTCTACCGCCTGCTTCGCCATTCGATCAGTTTCAAAAGAACTAGACGTTCCTTCTGCCAGACTTACTTATTTCTCTTTATTTGAATCCCACCTCCGCTATGGCCTTCCCTTTTGGGGCTGCTGTACCACCGAGCAATTTCGAAGTATTTTTATGCTTCAAAAGAGAGCCATTCGTTATTTGTTTGGTCTAAATAATAGAGCTCACTGCCAATACTATTTCAAAAAACATGAAATATTAACACTTCCTGCATTATTTATTTTGGAAACGGTATGTTTGCTGAGAAAACATATAAACACCCTCCCAGAAAGGCCACAACATGTATACCCTACCAGAAACTCTTGGCATGATATTTATCTTCCCATTCCTTCCACAGAATTAATAAAAAAATCAATTATTTACAACGCCATAAAACTTTACAACAATCTGCCAGTACATTTAAAATCTATCCCTATGCTTGCACAATTTCGAAAAAACACCAAAGCATACCTCATTGAGAGACCATTTTACAGCGTTAATGATTTTTTTTTTCAGTGAGTAAGTCTCTTTAAATTGTCACTAAACTCGCTTGTTTACTTAAATCTTTTGTGAGTCATGTCCTAACTCGTAGCATAGAATTTTGTAAATCATTATATAGGGAAAAGAACTGTCGAACATTCACTTAAAACTTAATTATTTTTGTTAGGTATTGGATTAAAAACAATTTAATTATTTTTGTATACTACATTCTACACTAGTTCAATATACCTTCTGTTTAACATCACAATTATTTGTATAACTATAATAACATAGAGTTTAAGGTCGCATAGTTGCAATTTTGATTTCAATGTCATCGAAATTATTCACCTCGTACATGTGTGTTTGTTTACTTTTATAAGGTTATCATGATTCATTTACTGTTTGCAATGTTATGTTATATTCTAACGTGTGTTTTACGATTTGGTAAATTGATAATTTACATTTTCAAAAAAAAAGCACTGACCTTTCGATATTATTTTCGATTAATGTTTTGATATGTCTTATTTTTAGGTATATTTTGCTTTGTCCATAAAATTGTAGAATTTTTCTGCGGCAATAAAGCATACTTTTGTTTGTTTGTTTGTTTATTCAAACAGATTAAAGCCAAAACGGTGAAAACGATTCACAAAAAAGCTGTGCAAAGCAAGCCACCTCCAATCGTTATTGCTGGAAGACCCCAACAGATGAAAGCTGAAGATGAAAAGCCAGTTGGGAAACATCGTTAGAAAGAAGTACGAACTAAAATACGCAAAAAACTCCACAATAATTTATTGCGAAAACAAGGGCGACTGGCTTGCCATAAAAAAGAGTTTGGAAAGCTCAAGCACGGAATTTCATACCTACACAGCCCCTGATGAGAAGACTCATGCTTTTGTGCTACGAGGACTAGATGGGGACATATCACCAGCCGAAATATCCGAAGCACTTAAGAGTGAACATCAAATTTACCCCAAAAATGTATTCGAAATGAAAAACACCTTTGTGCCGTTGTATTTAATAGTCCTAGATAGTTCCTTCACTATAGCAAAGCTTAATAAGAGTGTATCACTTCTTATGCATGTCAGAGTAAAATGGGAACTTCGAAAATCACAGAGAGATATAACTCAATGCAGACGATGTCAGTTATGGGGGCATTCCTCGACTAATTGCCGAAGGGCCTTCCGCTGTAGCAAGTGTGCAGGAAACCATGAGATAACGGCCTGTGCTAACTCAAATCATCTATGTTGTGCAAACTGTCAAGGTAAGCACAGGTCGTTCGACCCGAACTGTCCAGTCTACTTATATAAGATTGGTATTATTCAACAGCAGAGACAACAGTTTATTCCGGCCCCACCCCCAAAGACACCAGCGTGGCAACAAAGTTTGGCTATGAAAAGAACAAGCGAAGGAGAAAGTATGACCATTAACATCTCAAGAGAACAGCTAAGGACCTCCAATAACCTTGGGCCGGTCACTGCCCCCGAGCAGAGGCCTAACGGCGAAAACAGCAACTATGAACAAGACTTCCCGGACACCTTGACACGGCGCAAAGGGAAAACCAGACAAACTGCAGGAATAGCCGAGGAGATTGGGGGTAAGTTCGAGCACCTTAGCAATAAATTTCAGGAACCTAATGAGTTAATTGACTTGGACGAGGTACTTGCCTCGGTCGAATACTTTATAGAACAACTTAAAAAGTGCGACAATAAGATTGAGAAATTCAAAACTACGCAGGAATTTTTTACCACACATATTCATAATTTTAATTTTTAACAGCTAATACTATTTCTTTCAGGATAGATTTAAATTGTATTATATTAAAATTTATAATTACAGCTTGGAACGCAAACGGATTAAAAAGTAAGATTGGAGAAATTATTTATTTTTTACATGCATATAATGTAGACATTTTGTGTATCAGTGAAACTAAACTTATACCTACCGATTTTCTACGTATTAAGGGTTATCAAACAGAGAGAAACGATCGGGCCAATGGCAGAGGAGGAGGCGTGGCCATGCTGATCCGGAGGTCTGTTGCTTACAAACGTCTTGCAGCAATGCAAACAAACATTGAACATGTTGGTATTGAGCTTGCGTCGGGTCACCGGATCATCGCGACATACGCCGCTCCTTCTAGACGGTTAACGGCTCTCGATTTTGATGCCCTCTTTATTCCGCACCCCCAAATTTTGCTGCTTGGAGACTTAAACGCACGTCACAGATTGTGGAATAATCATAGGGATAACCAGAAAGGCGTTCTTTTAGCGGATTACCTCCACAATCATAATAACCTACAACTGCTACATACAGACATCCCCACTCACTACCCAGCAAATAAAATGACACCTACGTACCTAGACGTGGCAATAAATAAGGGAATTGCGGACCTGTCAGATCTGAGGGCACTTAATGAGCTTAACTCGGACCACCTACCAGTGCAGCTCCGCTGGGGCGAACTCAGAGGACAGAACACCGACTCCTATACTTACAGCTACAAGGACTTTAACTGGGTAACTTACCGACGAAGACTCAATGAAATGACAAATATTTCTGGCGAAATAGGTACTTGGCAGCAGCTTGAACTGGAGGTTGAAAATTTCACCAGAAATATTCAAAGCGTGCAAAGACTATTAGCGACAAAAGTTAAAAGACAACCAACACATGACAAACTACCGGATGATATTCTTAGACTAATTTCATTTAGAAATAGACTGAGAAAAATATGGCAACGATTTCATCGAGAACCTGATAGAATTCTTGTGAACGAATTCAATCACACAATAAAGACAAAAATTCGACAATACAGACAGGAATGTTGGACAAACAAACTAAACTCACTCTCTACAAGGGACCACTCATTATGGAAACTTACAGGGGCTCTGCGAAAACGATACGAGAAAATCCTGAATATAGAACACAATGGGAGTGAATATTTAACAGATGCTGATAAAGCTGAGGCTCTTGCAGAATACCTTCAGAGTGTACATAGTGGGTCACCTGACACGACTATAGAACAGCAAAACATTAAAAATACAGCAGACATTTTTTGTGGAAGGAAATACCCTATACCTCCTTCTATTTACCACTCCTTATATACTTCCCCCAACGAATTACGCGAGCTTCTCCGTTGGTGTCCAAATGGCAAAACTCCCGGACCAGACGGCATCCCTTACCGACTCCTTAAAAACCTTCCTCGAAAATCCATCGTGCAATTAATGTACATAATCAATGCCATCCTAAAATTACAGCATTTTCCCTCTCAATGGAAACGTGCTGTAGTTATACAAATACTTAAACCGGGGAAAAATCCCAACAATCCCTCATCCTATCGTCCTATATCCCTTCTCGACACCCTGTCCAAACTGGTTGAAAAAGTAATCCATAAAAGGATTAACATAGCGGAAGAGACACTGTCTGTTATTCCTGCAGAGCAGTTTGGTTTTAGGCCCCGGCATAACACCACTCTGTTTGCAACGAAAGTAGCTTCTGACATTTTCAACGGATTTAACAGACAGCTCAACACCGTCATGCTGTTCCTCGACATGGAGAGAGCTTTTGATACTGTTTGGCATGCCGGATTAGTCTACAAACTCTTTGCTATCCTCGGGTTCCCTCTTCTCCTTTCACCGCTACTCTACACCTTATATACAGCCGACCTTCCCAAATTTCCAAACACAAAAATTTCCTTGTACGCTGACGATACTGCAATCTATGCACAGTCATTTTACGCACAAGCAGCAAAATTCCAGATCGCCCATCACCTCACGTTACTCACCCCCTATTATGAGAAGTGGAAGTTGAGAATTAATTCTCAGAAATCTCAGGTAGTAGTGTTTACTAAAAAATTTACCAATAACCGCATATTGACTCCACTTATCATAAATGGGCATCCCATAACTCCCTCCAAAAAGGCCAAGTATCTTGGTATCGTATTCGACGAGAGAATGTGTTTTAACGCACACGTGACAAACTTAATACAGAGGACATTTGCCTCCCAGCAAAAATTATACCCACTTATATCCCCACGATTTGTACTTAGTCCGACAAACAAACTTACAATCTACAGAGCCGTTATCAGGCCAATGCTCACATACGGATGTCCTGTGTGGGTATCGGTATCTGATACACAACGGCTCAGACTCCAGAGGTTCCAAAACAGAATTCTCCGAGCCGCCATTTCAGCCGACAGATACATTAGAATCAGGGACCTGCATGCAATGACGGGTGTGGAAACAGTTGCAGATTTTATTGAAAGGTCTGCAACAAAGTTTTACCTGCATGGTATTCAGGCCTCTGATCTGACCACACACCTGACTGACGTAAGATATGATCCAGACAATCGTATAAAACACGGACCTCTATACAAAAGACTACCTTTATTTTTCAATCATCCCCCGTAAACCGACTACGCTAACTCTCTCGCTGAATACCCCGTTCATCTCGCTTTGCATTTCCAAACGCTACCTACAATACTAAACAAACTAACTAACGATGAACAACTGAAACAACAATGTGCCCCACACAGCATACTAACCATGCGTGCACTGGGCGGAGCTTATTATCAGACCCTTCCCATACCTCTACACTCAAGTAATTAACTAACATTATTGACACGGACGACTCTTTTCCTTGTATACATCAAATCGTTAAGATTACATGGGTAAGTACCTGAACATACATACAAACAGGGTTTTTTCCGTGCTTTTTCCCTGTGCACCTTGAACGTAATCTTGTTGTCGCTACTCACCCTTGATCAACCTTTACTGCGCCTATGATCCGTCTGAATCACATACTCGTACAAGATCCTGAATAAATGCTATTGTGTAGGCGTCGCGTCAGGACCCCCAATTAAGCCTTGGTGTTCCCTGCAGTTTTGAAGGCAAAACAGCAGCCACCTGCCTTGGCAGGATTTTGATCCTTCCCTTTGTGTCACGCAAGGCGTGTTCGGGAAAGAAGCTCAGAAATACGTATATTAATTTTATGTTAGAAATTGTATATCACCTTATGTATATATGCAATATTGAAATAAATGAGTTTGGAGTTTTGGGGTCCTTAAGGTCTCCGGATCCAATCCCGCCGTTGGAAAAACATTTTTTTTATTATATAAATGCACTATATTAATATATTTGTTTTATTATTATTGTTAATGTTAATTTTTTTATTATACATATTTAAAAAAAATTTTAGTAACAAGAATTGTTATAAAATGTTATTGTAAATTTTACTTAAGTTTTTAATATCTGTTCTGGAATTTAACGCGAGTGGATTCTTTTTGATGTAAATCATTTCTAAAACTTCCCTTTTTTGTGTGTGCTGTTCAGTTTTTAATATACGTGTGTCTTCACAGTTAAAATTGTGGTTGTTTTGACGATTTTGTAAATGTTGACTGGTTTGGCCAACATATACGCTATTGCAGTTAGAACAAGGGATTTCGTATACAGTGTGGGTTTTCTTATTTTTAGGCGTTTTGGATTTTAGACTACTGTAGTTTTTATTAAGTAGATTATTTGCCTTGTGACTTACTGAAATATTGTGTTGTTTAAAATATGATTGAAGATTTTCGGATAATTTGTTTACGTAGGGCAGTGTTAAGAATTTGGTTTTGTCCTTTTTATTTTGATTGTTGGTGTTTTGTATGGTCTTATTGTGTATATGAATTCGTGATTTAAAAATTTTGTTGACTAATTTTGACAATTTTAATGTGTTTGTGAATCGTCCAAATATTTTAACCTTTTTTTGTTTATGTATGTCAACAATAATAATAATTAAATATAACTATTAATAATTACGTAATTGTGCGATGTAATCTCCTGAAACCAAAAAGTAAGTAAAACTCATAAGAATTAAGTCTCTTTTATTATTATAATCTTTAAATATTATTACAATAACATCTATATTTTATGTATCTTTTTAGTTTTCTTACTATTCCATTGAGAAAGGCTGATATTCGGCCGAAACGTCTGGAAATTTTATTATTTAACATATTTTTAAAGGAAATGAAATAGTTTTCATTACCTTGTACCACTCGAACCATATCCCAAGAAAACAAAAAAATAATCTAAAATATATATAGCAATATATATATATATATATATATATATATATATATATATATATATATATATATATATATATATATATATATATATATATATATATATATATATATATATATATATATATATATATATATATATATATATATATATATATATATATATATATATATATATATATATATATATATATATATATATATATATATATATATATATATATATATATATATATATATATATATATATATATATATATATATATATATATATATATATATATATATATATATATATATATTTTAGCGTATCATACCCCTTGTTTTTTTTATGCTCAGCTAACGGCAGCTTTTCATCTGGAGAGCACTATGGGTTCGGGGGTAAATGAAAAATAATTTTATTAAATTAACTTTGATGTTAGATATTAGAATTTAATTATTAAATTTTGGTGTGTTCTTTAAAATCAAAAGTAAATCTTCAAAAAAAATACATTACATAATCCAAGTAGACTACTAAAAGGGTACCACGCTGTTTTTTTTATATATTTAATAAAGGAAAACTGCGAAACCAAAATAAATAAACTTTAGCCTAAGCTAGTTCCTATAAAAAAAAAACTCAAATAAAAATCAGGTGAGTGTAGGCAGGATAAATGAAAATATGAGGTAAATTTTCCATACTTACGACACCATATATTATATAGCAAATGTACAATTTAAATAACATAATTCAAAATAGATAAAAAAAAGAGGAATTTAATATGCCAATATTTTCATAAAGAAAATTAAATAAGCCCCATAGTCGACTATAGTTCACATAACTCATTAATAATTTTAACACCTTTAATTATTGTTACATAAATGAAAGTTAGAAAGAAATATTTAATTAACTGGTTCACTTTTAAATAGCATAAATCGTTTAAACTGTAAATCAAATGTAAAAATGTATAATATTAAATAACGCTTGTAGTAAAAAAAAATGAATAAAAATGAATAATTAATAAAAAAATATATTATCTGGCCTTTATAAATCCTTCCAGGGATGTCAGGACTTCAAGGGCTGCATCAAAATATCAAAAGAGGATCACTTCAACATCACAGGAACAGTTACAGTGTCTGGAACTAACAGCATTCGAACAGAACTGGATCAAATAAAGAAGTCTAGGCGGGGCAACAGATTACGTTTCTTTTAAGACCATAATTCATAACTCATGGTACGGTACGGTATGCCAAAACTTAGGAGTCGACTCCCATGTGGATTCTAAAAGGAGAGGGAAAACCATGGATGAGTACTCCAAAAAAAAAACGAAAACTGGGAAATACATAACATTTTTCAAAACGAAGAAAAAGGTATGTGAAATTATTATAAGCGGCTTACCTTAACTAAATCCCAAAGTTACTATACAATTTGGCTCTCAGATAAAGCAGATAGTTAATTCATGCGAAGAAACAAAAATTCAAATCACCACCAACATCAACCATATACCAAACGTGACTTCTTACTAATTATTCTACACAAAACCTATTTCGGTGCCAACTTAGCTGAAAATCCGGACAGTGCTTCTGACAATACTTTATTCCTACGCCAAACTTTATCTCCAAATTTAAACTGAATATCCTTCCTTCGCAAATCATACGATTTCTTATAACGTTGATGAGCCAACGTTAATTTCGTTTTCACATCTTCAAAAATTTTACCTAAACCTGAAATATACTTAACATACTCATTCCTATCACGAGAATCGAGTTCTATGTCTCTAGTTTCTAAAACTTGACCGTAATAATCACCAGATATTGGAACGTATCTTCCAAAAATAATCAATGATGGAGCAAAATTATGAACCTCATGTTTAGCTGAGTTTATGGCAAACTGAATCTTTGACAACTGAAGATCTCAATCTTTATGATCCTTAATATAACTTCTGATAGCAGTACCAACAATTTTGTTTGTGCGTTCCACGAAATTGCATTGAGCCGTATATCGTGGTGTAAACCATATCTTAATTCTATACAAATCTGTTAGTTGTTTAAACGTTTGGCCAGCAAACTGAGACCCATTATTCCAAATGATCATTTGAGGTACTCCGAAAATATGAAATACATTATTTTCCAACCACTTCACTATAGTAGAAGCAACAGCTTTTTTCATCGGGAATAAAAGGGTATACTTTGAAAACCAACAAGTAACCACAAGCAAAAAACAATTTCCACCTTTAGATCTCGGCAACGGACCCATAATATCTACGGCAATTACCAATTTTCTTCTTGCCTTTCAGTAAATCATTTATTGGAGACACCAAAGATGAAAAGTTATGAATAAACCTCCTATACCAACCACACATGCCTATAAACCTCTTAATCTCTGTAGTAATGGATGGTCTGGGATAATTCACCATTGTTGATACCTTTTCTGGATCCGTACGAGTTCCTTGGCCTCCCTCAATAATATAACCTAAATACTTGAGTTGTGTCTTAAAAAATTCACATTTTTTCCAAGTTTATTGTTAAATTTGCCTCCGATAAAATATCCCTAACCTCACCAAGAAGACGAATGTGATCCTCAAAGCTCTCCGGAGTTATAATTATATCGTCCAAATAGGTAAAGATGTTAGGCTCATATTGAGGACCAAACAAAGCATCTACAAGTCTTTGTTGAGTCTGAGCACTATTACAAAGTCCAAAGGAAACAACTCTAAAATGAAAAAGACCTCTTGATGGGACGGTAAAAGCAGTTTTCTCACGAGAAGCGGGATCCGATGGAATTTGCCAAAAAGATTTTCGCAAATCTATGCTAGAAATAAACTTAGCACCACGCAATGAACTGAGAATTCTATCAATCCTTTGAAGTGGGTAATTATCATGACGAGTGAACTGGTTCAATTTTCTTCCATCATAACAAAGCCTGTATTCACCAGTTGATTTTTTCGCTAACAGTACCGGACTATTCCATGGGCTTTGGGATGGTTCAACTACACCTAACGTAAGCATTTCATCAAGTTCATCATTTAGGATTTTTAACATAAAAGGACTCATTAAATATTGTCTTAATTTGAAAGGTTTAGCGTCACCTGTATCAATACTCATTGATATCTTTTTTGTAAGACCTAACCTATTTTTACTACTCAATATTTCAAAATGATCAATAATATTCCTAGCTTGTAACCTTGAAAAAGTAGAATCTTTTTCTGAACATAAAGTGTCAACACTACTTCCGGATAGATCACTCTGAGTGTACCACTCCTTATTTTTAAAGTCTATCTTAACTTGAAATTTTTTACAAAAATCACTACCAAAAATAAAAGAATGTGAAAGCGAAGGTACTACATAGGAAGACAAAAGTTGCACTGATTCCCCCATAATAATAGGTAGATTAACAACTCCCCTTATTTTTTGTTTAGCACCGTCTGCTGGTACAACATGTTCCAGAGACGAACTGTGAATGTTTAAATTTAAAGTATTTAATATGGTTAACCCGAATTTCCCTACTATGGAAATATTTGCACCACTATCTAACAAAGCAGTAATTTTTTGGTCAAACAATTTAACCGACAAATAAGGCCTGTTATCATTATTCTTCATCAAGAAAACGGAAGCTAATTTCTTACAGAAATAATTTATTTCAGACGTATTTACAGACTTTTTACTACTCTTTAAATTACTATCTCTTTGGTTGACTCCTGAAGGTAAGACAAGACGCGAGTCAACTACACGTTTTCCCTTCGGTCGTTTCCCGAACATTTAGAACAGCTGTTCGAAGTGATATCAGGTGCGCCACATTTAAAACAAAACTTTTTATCTGTTAGCTCGGCAGTATCTAAACGTATGGTTCGGTATACCGCACTTCCAGCAAACACTACTATCTGTGCTACTAGGTTCACTATTACTATCAGTGTTGTTATGATTTTGCGGTTTATGGAATTTATTTTTACCGTTATAATTATTGTTGTTATTTTTTCTATTAAATTTTCTATTAGTTAATTTTACTTTCTGTTCTTTATTTCTTTCCGCATCATTGTTAAATTCTAACACATGACGTGTAGATGAAGTAGAAGAAAGACCTAAAATATCAGCTTGCTCTAAGCGTTTACATAACCTACTTAATTCATCGACCGTAAATATTTCCTGTAACGCTAACCGTTGACGATAACCTTTTTGTAAACCCCGTATAATATATTTGACCTTCGTTACTTCGGCTGGAGTATTAGATAATCGACTAAAGAGACCTTCCATGGAAGCTATATACAAAACAACTGGGTTTTTTCTCCCTAATTTGTTTCCATGTATCATCATCTACATCAAAATCCAAAAAGTCGGACTTTAATTTTGCAATCAAAGAATCCCAATCACCAACAGATGGTTTTACATGCCGTAGCCAAAAGATAGCCTTGTGAGAAAATAAATCACTAGCTGATTCGAACAAATCTATTTTAGAAATATGTCTAGAGTGAGCCATTTCGTCGACTCTTTCTATGAAAGACATCACATTTTTTGGATTACCATCAAACGTAATTCCTAACTTACGAACTGGAGTGCCCTTAAAATAATTGTTACTTAAAGAACTTGAACTTGGAAGACTTTGTGTGGTGGTTTGTAATACAGGATCATTTACAATTAAATCTGGTTCCCTAACTTTATCGTGTAAGTCAGCATCTAAGTACATTGCTGAAGCATAAGCTTCATTTTTGAATTTTAATTTTTAACTTACATTAACCTCATTCTCATCAAAAGACATTCTTAAAATTCGCTGAGTGAGATGTAAAATACGCGTTCGGGCTCTAAGATAAACCGAATCAGAAGATGGAGCTTCAAAATCTGATATTAAGTTCTTAATAGAATCTGTTATTCTATTTCATTTTTTTCTTTATCAAAATCAAAAAAATGGTCAACTAATTTTAGAACATCTGAATTAGATTGACGTTCTTGGTCTAAAAGCCGCGCAAGCATCTTCCTTTTATCATTAACATTTCTATCCGTAACTATCGCGCGAATTCTAAGTTCATAATCTAGCTCGTCTTTCAATAAAAGATTAGGTTTAAAATATTTTTCCATTTTTAATAATTTATGCTTTTATTATTTTCTAAAAAAAAAATAAAATTCTATGCGAACCTAAATTTAAATCAATGTACTTAAAAAAAAATTGAAACTTAGGACACTCTGTATAAGTGTTGCACGCAAAAAGAAGTAATATCAAAAAAATATTCTCCAATCACTAATATTTTGTCAGATTAAAATTAGAACTTATCTACTAATATCTAAATAAAAATGTATACTCTAGTAGTATCCTATGCAAAATAAAAATTTTATCAAGTTCAAATGTTACTTGCAATACCTTTACAAAAACAAAACCAAAATTTGTGGCGATTATTCAATAAGTTCTTTACCAATTCAATAGCTAATGAAGTAAAAAAAATATAGCTAAGCCCAATATTAGAGTATACTTTTTAAACTTGAATCTTAATAAAGAAACAAAAAAATCGCAGTACTATATTACGTAGTAACTTCAAAACCAAAACAATAAAATCATAACCCCAGGATCTGTTATATTCACCGATATACAAATAAATAATTTTTAATAAATATCGTACTGCAAAGCTATTTAACGAAAATTTGTCGAAGATGGCAACATCTAAAAACGTTAAACTCCAAGTCCATATTTAAAAAACATATCTCTCTCTGAACATACGATAAAATGTCTAAAATGTACAGGTATCCGAAATTCTAGCAAAAAAAAATATAACACTTTATCAATAAGAAACTTCCTTGCATCAGAATATGTAAATGGCATTAAATCGAGTGTGATTTCAACAATAAATAATTATCAGCTGATTTTAAATATATAGTTCTATATTCTATATCCATATAAGAAATGTATTATCAGATAATATTCCGAACATATATATTTTGACGTTGATAATAAAACCTGAAAAATTTTAAATACTGATACACCTATACTGGTGTTCAAAATAAAATAAAAAAACTATATATATATATATATATATATATATATATATATATATATATATATATGCCTAGAGAATAATATACCTCTGTCCACTCACTACTAAACTAAAACAAATATTTTCCAAATAGACTTGAATTTATTTAGGAAAATTAATGAATTAAAAATTTTAATAAGGGTTAATTATTTTTTCGAGCATATTCATAAACAAATTTTTTTCTTCTAGCCCCACGTTGGGCGCCATTTGTTTAGCGTATCATACCCCTTTTTTATACGCTCAGCTAACGGCAGCTTTTCATCTGGAGAGCACTATGGGTTCAGGGGTAAATGAAAAATAATTTTATTAAATTAACTTTGATGTTAGATATTAGAATTTAATTATTAAATTTTGGTGTGTTCTTTAAAATCAAAAGTAAATCTTAAAAAAAATACATTAAATAATCCAAGTAGACTACTAAAAGGGCACCAGGCTGTTTTTTTTATATATATTTAATAAAGGAAAACTGCGAAACCAAAATAAATAAACTTTAGCCTAAGCTAGTTCCTATAAAAAAAAAACTGAAATAAAAATTAGGTGAGTGTAGGCAGGATAAATGAAAATATGAGGTAAATTTTCTATACTTACACCATATATTATATAGCAAATGTACAATTTAAATAGGATAATTGAAAATAGGTAAAAAAAGAGGAATTTAATATGCCAATATTTTCATAGAGAAAATAAATAAGCCCCATAGTCGACTATAGTTCACATAACTCATTAATAATTTTAACACCTTTAATTATTGTTACATAAATGAAAGTTAGAAAGAAATATTTAATTAACTGGTTCACTTTTAAATAGCATAAATCGTTTAAACTGTAAATCAAATGTAAAAATGTATAATATTAAATAAGGCTTGTAGTAAAAAAAATGAATAAAAATGAATAATTAATAAAAAAATATATTATCTGGCCTTTATAAATCCTTCCAGGGATGTCAGGACTTCAAGGGCTGCTTCAAAACATCAAAAGAGGATCACTTCAACATCACAGGAACAGTTACAGTGTCTGGAACGAACAGCATTCGAACAGAACTGGATCAAATAAAGAAGTCTAGGCGGGACAACAGATTACGTTTTTTTTAAGACCATAATTCATAACTCATGGTACGGTACGGTATGCCAAAACTTAGGAGTCGACTCCCATGTGGATTCTAAAAGGAGAGGAAAAACCATGGATGTGTACTCCAAAAAAAAAACGAAAACTGGGAAATACATAACATTTTTCAAAACGAAGAAAAAGGTATGTGAAATTATTATAAGCGGCTTACCTTAACTAAATCCCAAAGTTACTATACAAAAAAAAAACTCCAAAACGTTTGATTCTGGCATGGACAAAGATTGCTGGATAAAAATCCAGGTTTTCTCCAAAACACAAACTTTACTTTGGCTCTCAGATAAAGCAGATAGTTAATCCATGCGAAGAAACAAAAATTCAAATCACCACTACTGGGTATATTCGGGATGATTCCCGATTTTTCTTCGGATCAACACATGGAGGTGTTCTAAGTACCTCGACTACCAACCGGAATGACGATACCAAGGGATGAAGACCGTTGGCCAACCAAGAAGGTCGAGCACGGAAATAGTCAGTAAAGTGACTCGTGAAAGGAAGCGGCAAATTCAAATTCAGCAATGAAACTTAAGAAAAATCATTAACTCGATTCGGCAACACTGCAACTGAAAACCGAAAGTAGAAACGCAAGTCGACGTCGACGCCGTGAATCCATGACTTGAGAGTACCAAAAGGATATGTTCATATTAAATATAAAATTCCTTTACCTGCTTTGAATATTGAAATGATTGGCAAATATTGTGATTTTATCTGGATGGCAACGTAAAAATAAATATGAAGTAAATTACTTGTTTTTATTTACGTACAAATTATAAAAAAACGACATTTCCACCCTAAAATTAAATATTACGTTATAAATCCCACTTATAGACAACCCAAATTACTTTTAATATATATCGGCGTGAATTAAACTGTTCACCAAATGAAACAATTTAGCTCATGAAAAATATAATGCTACAATATATATATATATATATATATATATATATATATATATATATATATATATATAGGTTTTATTTCGTATTGCAATAGATATCGTAGGATTTACCGTAGACTAGTAAATGCTGCAAAAAATTATTATTATGAAAACCGACTTTCATATGCTAAGAACAGACAGAAAGAGAGTTGGTGCATTATTAACGAATTGCAAAACAAATCTGGTAGGTCTGGTTCTTATAGTGACATTGATCCAGATACATTAAACAGTTTTTATTGCAGTATTGCAGGAAAATTGGTCCCGAATTTGACTGTGGGAGTTGATCCTCTTTCTTATTTGAAAGATTTATCTGTGCCTGGTTCTTTTTATTTTTTCCCCACACATAACCAGGAGATTAGAGAGACTCTTCTTAGTATAAAAAGCAAGAAAGCTCGTGGAGATGACGAGATTTCAGCTGAAGTTCTCTTAAAGTTGCCGGAAAGTGCTTTGGATGCCTGTGTTGATCACAGAATATTGCTGTCTAAGCTCGAGTTGTATGGTTTCAGGGGCTCGGCGCTGTTGTGGTTTTCTTCATACCTTTCAGGTCGAAGCCAATCTGTAACTTCTTCTGAAAGGCGATCTTCGTCATTGAGTATAAATTGTGGGGTTCCGCAAGAGTCTGTTTTGAGTCCTCTCTTGTTCTTGATTTATATTAATGATCTTGTGAAAGTTAACATATCAGGAAAATTTACCTTATTTGCGGACGACACCTCGATTGTTTGGCATAATAAAGAGATTGCTCAGCTAAGGAAAATTATAACTCACGACTTGCTGGAGGTTAAAAGGTGGTGTGATTCAAACCGACTTTCCTTCAACTTGGCGAAGACTAATGTTGTTGGTTTTAGGTGTGACACGCAGAACTTGCAGATGGACAGTGTTACAATCCTTGACAGCCACGTGACAAGGTTTTTGGGGGTTTTTGTTGATACAAATTTACGTTTCGAGGATAACATTTTAAATTTGAGCAAGAAACTCTCTTCTGGCTGCTTTGCAATCAGAATTGCAAGAAATCAACTTGGAATGGCAGTGGCGCGTACCGTTTACTTTGCCTTATTTGAATCGCACATCAGATATGGGATTCCATTCTAGGGTTTTAGTAGTCAATATCTGTTAAACATCTTGTTAGTGCTGCAGAAGAAAGCTGTTCGCTTTATTGCTGGTGTGGGTCTAAGAAAATCCTGCAGATATCATTTTTTGTCACAAAAAATCCTAACTCTTAGCTCTTTATTTATCCTCGAAAAGGCATGTCTAATCTTTAAATACCGAGAAAATATACAGCGTCCTGCAGGTCAACGAAACACCAGACAAGCTTTGGATTTGCCTTTGCCAGTGCCTACTTCTGCTTTGACTAAGAATTTTTTGATTTATGAGGGCAGAAAGCTTTTTAACCACTTGCCAAGTAGCCTTAGAACAATTGGGTCTTTTTATATATATATATATATATATATATATATATATATATATATATATATATATATATATATATAACTCAAACTCAAAATGCTTTATTATCGAGGAAATGCGATTTCCATTAACAAATCATACTACAAAATAATATAAAGTCTAATAGTATACGAAAAAATCTTAAAACATTAAACAAGCTAAAGAATATAAAATACAAACATAGTAAATACAAGTATGTGCAAAACAATACAGCTGAAAAAAGAACATAAGATAGATAACATATACAAACAGACAGATTAGGCAATAGGGTCAGCATAAAATTCGGCAAGGTTATAGTAGGCTTTGCCTAACAATATTTTTTTAAGACTTCTTTAAAATTGTTTTAATGACCCAATTGTTCTACTTGGCAAGTGGTTAAAAAGCTTTCTGCCCTCACAAATCAAAGAATTCTTAGTCAAAGCAGAAGTAGGCACTGGCAAAGGCAAATCCAAAGCTTGTCTGGTGTTTCGTTGACCTGCAGGACGCTGTATATTTTCTCGGTATTTAAAGATTAGACATGCTGTTTCGAGGATAAATAAAGAGCTAAGAGTTAGGATTTTTTGTGACAGAAAATGAAGTCTGCAGGATTTTCTTAGACCCACACCAGCAATAAAGCGAACAGCTTTCTTCTGCAGCACTAACAAGATGTTTAACAGATATTGACTACTAAAACCCTAGAATGGAATCCCATATCTGATGTGCGATTCAAATAAGGCTAAGTAAACGGTACGCGCCACTGCCATTCCAAGTTGATTTCTTGCAATTCTGATTGCAAAGCAGCCAGAAGAGAGTTTCTTGCTCAAATTTAAAATGTGATCCTCGAAACGTAAATTTTTATCAACAAAAACCCCCAAAAACCTTGTCACGTGGCTGTCAAGGATTGTAACACTGTCCAACTGCAAGTTCTGCGTGTCACACCTAAAACCAACAACATTAGTCTTCGCCAAGTTGAAGGAAAGTCGGTTTGAATCACACCACCTTTTAACCTCCAGCAAGTCGTGCGTTATAATTTTCTTTAGCTGAGCAATCTCTTTATTATGCCAAACAATCGAGGTGTCGTCCGCAAATAAGGTAAGTTTTCCTGATATGTTAACTTTCACAAGATCATTAATATAAATCAAGAACAAGAGAGGACCCAAAACAGACGCTTGCGGAACCCCACAATTTATGCTCAATGACCAAGATCGCCTTTCGGAAGTAGTTACAGATTGGCTTCGACCTGAAAGGTATGAAGAAAACCACAACAGTGCCGAGCCCCTGAAACCATACAACTCGAGCTTAGACAGCAATATTCTGTGATCGACACAGGCATCCAAAGCACTTTCCGGCAACTTTAAGAGAACTTCAGCTGAAATCTCGTCATCTCCACGAGCTTTCTTGTTTTTTATACTAAGAAGAGTCTCTCTAATCTTCTGGTTATGTGTGGAGAAAAAATAAAAAGAACCAGGCACAGATAAATCTTTCAAATAAGAAAGAGGATCAACTCCCACAGCCAAATTCTGGACCAATTTTTCTGCAATACTGCAATAAAAACTGTTTAATGTATCTGGATCGATGTCACTATAAGAACCAAACCTACCAGATTTGTTTTGCAATTCGTTAATAATGCACCAACTCTCTTTCTGTCTGTTCTTAGCATATGAAAGTCGGTTTTCATAATAATAATTTTTTGCAGCATTTACTAGTTTACGGTAAATAAATATAAATAAAACAAATATATTAATATAGTGCATTTATAAAAAAAAAAAAAAAAAAATTTCCAACGGCGGGATTGGATCCGGAGACCTTAACGACCCCGGACAGTTGCAATGTCCTCTACACTGTCAGAGTCAATACAAAATTTTTGTTGAATATTGTTATTGAAACTAATATATTTATATTCTCTCTCGATGTAAGACTCCTCGTTTTCATGTTTTGAAATATAATAAAACAAGCGAAATATAAAAAAAACGGAAAAAACTCTGGTTACCTTTATATATATTTAGTGTCCAGGCAGACTTGAATATATTGACAATTTTAATGTGTTTGTGAATCGTCCAACTATTTTAACCTTTTTTTGTATATGTATGTCAACCATATAATAATTAAATATACCTATTAATAATTACCTAATCTCCTGAAACCAAAAAGTAAGTAAAACTCATAAGGATTAAGTCTCTTTTATTATTATAATCTTTAAATATTACAATAACAACTATATTTTATGTTTTTTTTTTAGTTTTGTTGCTATTCCATTGAGAAAGGCTGAATTCGGCCGAAACGCCTGGAAATTTTAATAATAACAGATTTTTAAAGGAAATGAAATAGTTTTCATTACCTTGTACCACTCGAGCCATATCCCAAGAAAACAAAAAAATATTTATTAGAGGTTCAAGAATCATCGTCTAATATATATATATATATATATATATATATATATATATATATATATATATATATATATACATATATGCCATTTTTTAGCCTGTTTTGTATCTATTTCTGGTAATTATTTATAAACTGTATTTAGATTTTATTTGGTTTAGTGCAGGTGCAAATCTGTAAATTTTTTCTCTTTTACATTTGTACAAATGGACCTGTAGTGTAATAAAACAACGGGCATTTATTATTATAGAGCTGCATGAGAATATGAAAAAAGCTAAAAGAGTGAAATAAGCTGATTACTAGAATGAATGATAATTATTATGATGTAAAAGAAAATATAAGAAATTTTTGTGTTATTGCTCACAGTTTTGGTTTGATGGTTCGCCGAAATCTTGCGAGTGATAGGGCTTTATCTTGAGTACTTAAAGAGTTAAGTAATTTGACTGCGTTGTAGGTAAATGAATGTTGAATCATATCTGTTGTGTGGAGTGGCATGGTAAAAATAGCGTTATAGCGTGTATTTCTATTATGTATTAAGTTTCTTAAAATAAGTTTTTCTCGGAGCTATACAGGCTCTGAGCTTGTAAGCGATCTATGTAAAAAAGTGTAGTAATGGAACTGAACGATATTGGTGATTTTTAGCCAATTTAACTGATCGAAGGTAAAATAAATACGGTCGTATTTACGAAGTCTAAATATGAACCGACACCATGTATTTTGTATATTTGGAATGCGTTTCTTGGTTAAAACGTCAAGGGAGGAATAATAAACGATACTGCAATAATTAAAAACCGGCAACATTAAGCTTTCAGCCAGTTTTTTTGCGCAATTAAAGTTTAAAATTAATGTATTGGAAAATAGGACCTAGTTTAAAATACGCGAGACTTACTAAACTTACAACCTCTCATCCAGTATGACACCTAAGATCTTGATTTTTTTTATATGATGATACAACGTTATTCATAGTGAATGTTAAATTCACAAAGATAAAATAAAAGATATAATCTACAATACTTAAAAAGTCAATGGATTTTCTCAAAATTTTTCAGTAAAAAACAAATTAGATGATATCGAACTTTTAGCTGATGGAGAAAATGTTCAAGTAATTGTATTAACCGAAATTTGGGTTAAAAAAGAGGAAGAAAAGTATTATAATTATAAATTTGAATTTTTGTCAAAACAATATAAACATTGAAGTTCTAGAAAAAATTGAATGTGATATCTCATACATTGCAGTAGAATTTAAAACCTTGTGGGGAATATAGAAACCACCTTCGTGAGATTTTTTTTTTAAATCATTGTATGAAAAAATGTATTAAATGAAAACCAATATTTTTTCAAAGACCCAAATGAATTATATGACGCTATATTACAAATTTTTGAAAAAAGTTCTTACAATACATCGGCAAAACTTAAACAAAAATTCCAAACCATGGTTCATTCTTGAATTAGCAAAGTTAATTAAGTACAGAGATAAGCTTTATGCAAATAAGAAAAATAACTCAAATAACAAATATTTTGAAGAAATCTATAACGGCTATAATAAATTTGTCAAAAAAGAAATAAGAAAAGCCAAACAAAATTATTTTAAAGAACAATTTTCAAGTAAAAATCAAAAAATAATTTGGGATAATTTAAACAAATCAAGCAAGAAAAACAAAAACAAATATTGATTATCTATTGGTTAAGGACAGGAAAATTGAAGATACCCAAATTATATGTGAAGAATTGAACAATCACTTTGTAAATATTGGAGAACAACTTGAAAATAAAATTCAACCAATGAGTGACTATATGGAATCCACAAAAGAGAAAACTTTTTTATTGATGATTTAGATGCAAAAAAGGTGCTGGTTTTAACAATATACCTATTAAAATTATTAAACATGTAAAAAAAGAATTAATTGCTATATTAATTTTGTTAAGTAAAATTTCTATTTATAAAGGAATTTTTCCATAAAAATTGGAAACTGCTAAGATAATTCCAATATTTAAAAGTAAAAAATGATCGGAATGTAATAATTATCGACCAATATCTATATTACCAATGTTTTCTAAAATAACAGAAAAAATTATTAATAACAGATTAAATCAATATTTGGAAAATGAAAATTTACTGTTTAATAAACCATATGGCTTCCGCAGATTCAGGGAGAGGGAAACAGCTGTTAGGAATGTCATAACAGATATTCAAATTAAAGTTGCTAATAATAAAAAATGTTGTGTACTATCCTTGGATCTGTGTAAGGCATTTGATACAGTAAATCATCACATTCTTTTACGATAATTATATAATATTGGAATAAGGAGCAATATGTATAATTTACTTAAAAATTATCTAAGTAAACGCAGACAATTTGTACAAATAAAAAATGCAATAAGTAATCAAAAAGAAATAGCTTGTGGAGTACCACAGGGATCAATATTGGGGCCAATTTTATTTTTAATTTATATAAATTCAGTGTCCAAATTAAACTTAAAAAGCAATATTCAATTATTTGCGGATGGTACAACAATTATTTATTTTGCTCATAATTTAAATGAATTATTTTTTTATATAAAACATGATCTACAATTAATTTGTTATTGAACCACTATAACTCGATTAATAGGAGTATTATACAAAGCAAGATATTTCATATCATTAAAATTCTTAAAAAACATATATTATTCTTTAATATATTCCAAATTCAAATATTTAATTTCAGTTTGGAGATCTGCTTGTTCTCCACATATTAAACCTTTAAAAAAATTGCAAAATAAAACTCTAAAATGTATTTATAAACTACGATATTTGGAACCTTCTATTAACTTATATAAACCTAACAATATATATATATATATATATATATATATATATATATATATATATATATATATATATATATTAATTTATTAAAATACTTTACATAATCACAATACAAGACATTGCTTGCAATTACAGACTATTTCAGTAAAAAGTAACTTTGGGAAAAAATCAATTCTGCATGAGGGTTAAAAAATATATAATAACATACCAGATGATATAAGACAAAACCAAATAATCAATATTTAAAAAATAATTAAAAATACATTTTTTACAAGAATAAAAGTAAATAGATTTTTTTTTAAATATTTATTTCAACCTGGTTTTATATTATATTGAATTATAACATAGGAGTTTTTTCATTTATTACAACTTTATTATTATTATTATTTATTGTTATATGTTACATTTCATGTAATAAACTTGTAAAGTTTTTTTGGAATAAAACAGTTTAAAGTAAGTTTATGCTCTTTATAAAATCTCTTCTACGCTCCGAGCAATATACTATTGCACTTGTCTTATCTGTCAAATGGAAAAAACACTTGAGTGTCATCGGCGTAGGAGCAAATACAACAGTTTAAATAATGTCTGAAGCGATGCGACGTATAAAGAATGAATAAGAGAGGTCCTCAAATCGATCCCTGAGGCACCCCAGATACAACCTCTTGACTTTCCGATCTTTATCCATAAACCACGACATTTTGAGAACGCTGGCAAAGATAATTTCTGAAGAAATTAACTGCCTCTAGATCAAAACCATAATAATGGAATTTTGCAAATAATAGATTATGATCTATTGTATCAAAGGCCTTCGAAAAATCCAGTGCAATTAAGGCTACCGCCATTCCCTTGTCAAGGCTTATATTATCAGTCAGATCTAATAGGGCCGAAGTTGTACTAAACAGTTTTCTAAATCCATTTTGATATTTTGGTAGAATATTATTGTTGGAAGTAGACTAATTGGACGTATGTCTGTAACAGCCTGAGGATTAATATCTTTGACAAAGAATATAAAAGAGATTCCTTCCAAGATGACGGAAAATAACCGGTTTCCAGGCAACAGTTAATCACATGAGTGATAGGGTACAAGACTTTATGAATAGAAAGTTTGATCATAGTTAGTCATATTGACATGCCCACTTGCATTTGACTTAATTGACTGTATTACTTTTGTTACACTTTGAAAATTTGTTTGTTGACCTAAACTTGAAATGCGCGTTTAAGTTACTTTTGTTGTTATAAAATTCTATTTTTTCTGCACAGTTTTGAGACTTGTTGAATACGCTTATAAAAAAGTTATTTATAATATCCGGGTTCAATAGGTGAGGTGGCAACGAATTATTTTTGGTTGTATGAATATTTAGGGATTTAAGTGCAGACCAAGGGGCTTTGTCAATTTTTTGGTGTAAGAGCGTTAAGTAGGCGGCTTTTTCTTGTCTGATACAGGAAAGTGAAAAATTACGTAATCTCTCGTATTCCATTTCGTATACAAATCATCAAAATATGAAACACATTTTATTGTTGATTTATATTAGGAAGCCTTATTTTTTTGCTTAATAACAGCCCTAAAATTATGAGTTAAGCGAGGAGCGGGAAGTTTACTGACTGTTTTTTGAGATGCATGGTAATTAAATAAATTTAGTATATGGGACGTTAAAAAGCCAATTTTGGTATCTATATCGTTTCTATAGCAGATATCATCCCAATTTATTTGGTCTAAATCCCGCTCGCAAGCCTCATCATCAAAATGTTTAAAATCACGAAAAGTTACAAGCTTTTGTTTACACTTGGTAGTTTAAGGTTCCAATAAATTGGCTGATGATCTGAAACAGAGTCAGCATCTAATGTGCCTGAGACAGTAACTAAATCAAATATATTAGTGCATATTAGTATACAGGGTGTTAGGGGTTTGACTACAAATATTTAAATATAGGATAGTATGAATGATTTTAAACAAAACATTCTTATGAACCATCGGTAAATTCGAAAAGCTTTTCGAGATATTTAATTTTAAAATGTTTAATTTTGGAGGTTTCAACTAATCCCAAGACAACATGGCAACATCGCTATTTGCTTGGACATCCATCTGATGACAATCTCATCACCTCTGTTTTGTCAACAAAGAAGTATAAAAAAAACCTGTAGGTTTGAAAAAGATTCAATTATTTAATTTTGATTATGTTTTTGGGACTAATTTTTTAATAAATTGTGATTTGTTAGCATAATATCGGAGAGTATAAAAAAGTAAAAACCTATTATTAAAACTTTTTAGATTATTTATTTGTATAGTTTTTAACTGCGCAACTCTAATTAAGTTTATTAGTTTCCAAAAATTAATAAAGAATATGAACTTACCAAGCATATTAATTTATAGCACTAAGTAGGTAATTTACACACTAAAAAAAGTATTTTAAAAACTCCATAAATAAGTAACATGTCTGCATATTCAATATTCGTATACATTTCCAAAGAGTTTTTAAATCCCTATTACGTATTAAAACGGTATGGAATTGCTTCATACGGCAACAAATTAAAGTGAAAGAACCAAAAAAACAAGACAACTGCAACTGTTTGCGAATTGTTATGTTCGTTGAAGCCTGCTCGCCCTGCTCGTTTCTCTACTGTGTACAGTGTTGCCGTTTTCAAATAAGCATTCTAATGTTAAATACAACGTCTCGTTTTATTTTTTAAATCTAGGTCGTTCAGATATTTTACTAAGAAAAAATTTGTAGGCATTTTGTAGAAAATTATATAATTAATTGTTTTACATAATAAAATTAATAAATGTAATATTTTTTTTTGTTATTTTAGCATTTTTTAATCAAAATGGTCCATACTATTAAGTGTTAAAATATTTGTAGTCAAACCCCTAACACACTGTATAAGAGTTTTAGTCAATCGCGCTATTTGAGTGGGTTCCTCAATAATAATTGGAATAAGACCGTATGATTCAAAGCATCGAGCTAAAATGTTAGTTCCATTACCCAGAAAGTTGACATTTGTATTGCCCAATAAAATAATTTTATTATATAACGGTGTAATTATTGATAAGTATTCATCAAGCGACTCTACTGAAATGTTGAGAGCGCTGTCAGGGGGGCGATAGAGTACCACAACTATAATATTGTCACGATCGTTAAGATTTATTTGAACACATACAGATTCCAGGCCTGACATTTTACTTATATACCTAATAACATAATAGTTAAAACATTTAGTCTGTCACACTAAATAAATAACAAATAACAAAAATATAATTTATCTTTTGTTTCCCTTAGAACGTAGATTTAAGGATTGTACATTCACTGCACCTCCGCTGCGGTTTTGTGTAGATGCCTGCAGAAACGTTGTGATGATTGTTGAGTCGAAACACCTTCCAATGAATTACTACGCATGTTTCGCGCGATTTGAGTAGATGCTTTCGTTTGCTGATAGTATGCAACAAAATGTTCAGGTTTCAAATGTTTATCATTATGATGGTAGATTTTGACTTCTATCAATAATTTTTTGCAGGCAATAACTTTGGAATTTAGGTTCTGATTTTTGAAAATGTTTCCGAACTCTAGAAGTTGTTTTTATTATTGTACTTCTGATCGATTGAAACAAATATTCCAGAATTTTTAAATAAAGATTCTTTTTTTGTATCTCTGTTTTATGTTAGTAGTTTGAAAATTGTACTATTAATTTGGTTTTGCTGGCTGGTTATTAGGTATGCGGGATGCATCCCTAATCTCAATCGCATTTACTACAATGCTGAGGTATTTAAATATAACATCTGCGATGATTAAAACTGCCTCTTCATGGTCAGTTTGTGGCCCCTCTATACCATAAAAGATAAGATTGAATTTTTTAGCTTTAGCTCAGATTGCAAAATTGTGGTTTTCAGTGCTTGGTTTTCCTCTTCCATCTTCATCTTCGTACAAGTTCGAAATATCTTTTTGCATCTCCCCATCTTTGCAAAACAAATACAAGAAAATTTGCTTGCATTAAAGGAAAAAATTAACTTCAGACCAACTTCATCTACGTTTTGTTATAGATGTTTTTTTTTTCTAGCATGCAAAAAAAACTGCCAATCCATTCGACCAATCTGTCACGAAAGCCAATGGCTCACAATTTAGCCAGCAAAATATCATGTATATTCCTGTCCAGGACCTTAGAGAAGTCGGTGTACAGTAGTGTACATGAAATCTACCTGTCCTCCACTCTCCAAAATAGTCCCATATAAAACCAGGTTTGTCATGATTGCCTTCATTTAATTAATTCCAGGTTTTAAGTAAAGTTAATACCAGACTACTACAGTGCTAGTTTTTAAGTTTTTGTAATTTTCAAAAAAAAACTAATAATGATAAATCAAGTCTCAATTTGATGAAATGACAAAACAAACACCATAAATCTGCAATTTCGAAATAATACCTTACCTCAGATGAGTCATATTTCCTAATTCTGGTGGCACAAAACTAATATTATTGTTGGACAAATTTAAGGTGACCAATCTGTTCAACTTTTTAAGTCCTTCAATATGGATTTCTTCTAGGCAATTATCGTTTAACATTAATATTTCTAAGCCTATCATTCCATAAATACAATCTGGTATTTTTGCAAACCTGGAAATGTCGCAGAATTTTCTATAACTGTTTATTATGGTTATCAGCAAAAAATATATAATGTAGGGTGTGTATTTTCTTACCTGTTGCTAAATAAAACAAGTTCTCGTAAGTTTGTCATGCTGCTTAAATTATCTGGCAAAATACTCAACAAATTATTGCTCAAATTCAAGAATTTTAATTTTGAAAAACTCGCTAGTTCATCAGGTACTTCTCTTAACAGGTTTGTAGACATATTTAACTCTGTGAGGTAATCAGAAATTAATTGTAACCTAAAAGGAATTTTTTTAAAGTATTACAATGTTTTAACTTCAATTGTTTATGCTATTTTTAAAATAATTTTTTGGTTTGTCTTAAATTAACGTTCAATAAAATTTTAGACTAGACTGCAATTCCTATATTAGATATTTTGGTTAAACATATTTGACATCTGGCATAAAGGACTTTTATTCGATATTGCCATATTATTTATATAGACCTAAAACTATCGGACATTAATTTTCTCAATTTCCTTCATAAAACGGATCTTTTCACAAAAAAAAAGTACAGAACTTATTCGTAATTTTCGAAAAAAAATTAATCTTATCATTTTTTCGTTAAAAATATCAAGCCGCCAATGAAAACTTCATTGGTGTATCAACGATTTAAAACATAATAAGAATGCTGTTTATTTAATAAACTCATTTAAAAAAAGATAAAATTATCAAGACATGTTTTCAATATATGACTTAAGCCTCAATACATTTTCTGAAGTTGTCTAAACATCTCCGTTGTATTCAATATAACATGTGATGATCATTTCTAATGGCATTAGCAGATATAAGTACAGAATTAAATAACTCGTTCTTGTTATATACAGGAGTTCGATAAATTAAACTTTTAAGATGGCCCCAAAGAACAAAAATTGAGCAGATTAATATCTAGGTGGTCCTTAAGCCAGCCACATATTATTTCGAATATTCAAAGGGACCTTCTAATACTGAATTAAGATGTTTTCGCAAAAAAAAGGTAAGATACTATCTCCATAAAAATTCCCATCAGTGATACATTTTTCTTCACACTTGGTTTCAACAATAGCATGTGCCTTTTCGTCACTCCAAATATGCATATTTTGTGAATTAATAATCACGGGTAAAACTAGCCACATCACTAAAAAGAACTTTACTTACAAAGCTATAGTTGGTTCTTTGTCTGTGTCTATAGTAGCTGACTACGCTGCACGTATAGAATTTTCTACGGCCTTTTGGAAAGACAAGGAACCAACTATAGCTTTGTAAGTGAAGTTCTTTTTAGTGATGAGGCTTTGCCCGTGATGGGAGTATTAATTCTCACAATATGCATATTTGACGTGATCTACATGCTATTGTTGAAACCAAGCATCAACAAAAATGTATCATTAATGTATAGATGGGAATAATTGGGGACTGTTTAGTTGGACTCCTGTAAATATCGAGGAGCTATTAAATTGTATACATCTGCTAACTACATTAGATATGATCACCGCGCTATATTGAGTACAACGGAGATATTTAGAGAACTTCAGAAAATGTATGTGGTTCGAGGAGCATATATTCAAAACATTTTTTGATAATCTTATCTTTTTTTAAATGATTTTATTAAATAAATAGACTCCTTATTATGTTTTAAATCGTTGGTAGGTATCATGCATATTGCCAATAAAATGCAATCCTCTCCAAAATGGTATCGATTAAAACAAGGTATACATTTTTGCAGGAATACCATTATAGTATAACCAGATTGGTGCGTACCCCGGAGCAGATAAAATGCACGACTCCAGGCCGCAATAATATTTACGCCGAAGTACTTAAATTATCAGACATAGAACTTCTGTGCAAATTATTCAACAAGATTGACAGCACTAGGAAAATCGTTAGATTAAATGAACTCATTAGTCTTATGACCCGCGCGCTAAACGTTTTTTACAAAATTTTCATCACATGATATACAAAAAATGTGAAGCAGAGAAAGATGAAACACCATTTGGCTTCTTGGAACTAAAGATGTGTTATTTTTTATTTTAAATACCAACAGGCTAACCACTTATAGGATAAGGATAGAAGATACATAGTAGACTTAACATATTTATAAAATAATAATCACAAACCAAAGTAACAAAAATCTACATACTTTAAAAATGAACGAAAAAAAAAAGGACGCTGATGACAACATCAATAAACAAACATCTTCTTAATCTGTTGAATAAAGGAGTGTAATATATCAATATATTTTCAACGCCACTATAGTTTTTTTTAAATGTCTTGCCTCAAATCTAAGTAGTCTCTGTTATATGTACTCAGATAGAAACAATTATCTTATATAGAAATATAACGGAGTTACGTGATCGCCTTACAGACAATTTAGCAAGACCGAATCAATCAAGCAGGTCACCGTGCGGGTATCTAACAGCCAGTCCCACTCCATCCAATGAAAAACAAGTCTTTAAAAATCTCCCTCAACTTCTTCTAGGCTGGAAATAAGACTCTGGAAAATCGTACAACATACGATAGAAGAGATACTTAAGACCGAATCGTACAAACGTAAAAGGCATGGAGTGTAGAGAGCAGTTTGAATTCCTTAAAATTACCTGTAATGCCTCTCAATCCCCTTTATGCATTAATTACTGTTTATTCAATATGGTTATTAAAAGTTAGTTTGGGATCGAAAATCACTCAGAAATCCTTAATAACATTAGGTCTTGGTCATACATTATCAATTGTACAGTTACATGCAATTGGCTGGGATTTTCTAGAAAAAAAAACATTTTACCTTAATGGATTTAGCGAGTTTGTTTTGAGAACACTACTTATTCGACCTCTAACCAAGAGAGGCAATATCATTGATGAACATATTAAAGAAAAGCGGCCCAAGTACTGGATCTTCGTGGTACCACAGAAGACTCTTAGAGCTGTAATCTCAGAACAGAACATACTGAGACAGTTAAGGTCGGCTGCAGAGTAAAAATTCCACCTTTAACCAAAAGAACGTCATTGATGAACATAATGAAGAAAAACGACCGAAGTACTCTACCCTTGTGATATCTCAGATGACTCTTAGACCTGAAACCTCGGAACTGAACATACTGATATGTAGATACCTATTTGACAATTAGGATTTTATTCATTGAGTTTAGGAATCAAAAATACCTAACGCTGAAAGCATATATATATATATATATATATATATATATATATATATATATATATATATATATATATATATATATATATATATATACATATATATATATATATATATATATATATATATATATATATATATATATATATATATATATATATATATATATATATATATATATATATATACATATATATATATATATATATATATATATATATATATATATATATATATATATATATATATATATATATATATATATATATATATATATATATATATATATATATATATATATATATATATATATATATATATATATATATATATATATATATATATATATATATATATATATATATATATATATATATATATATATATATATATATATATATATATATATATATATATATATATATATATATATATATATATATATATATACATATATATATATATATATATATATATATATATATATATATATATATATATATATATATATATATATATATATATATATATATATATATATATATATATATATATATATATATATATATATATATATATATATATATATATATATATATATATATATATATATATATATATATATATATATATATATATATATATATATATATATATATATATATATATATACAAAAAAGTTTAATAGGGGATATAATAAATATAAATATATTATTAATAAAATATAACGTTTACAAACATAATTGTCTAAAACATTCCCCATTTAAACTTTCTTGTATCTCTTACGGTTTCCGATATCCCAATACTATCATAACGAATTTCGGACACATTGTATATAGAAAAAAAAACTAAAAAGGGACATTTTCCTGGTGTGAATTCCTGTTTTATCCTCCGTATGTACCCTTTATATATAGAACGTAATCAAACCGGAAATTGCTTTAACTGTTTAACGACAAGCAGGTCACCGTGCGGGTATCTAACAGCCAGTCCCACTCCATCCAATGAAAAACAAGTCTTTAAAAATCTCCCTCAACTTCTTCTAGGCTGGAAATAAGACTCTGGAAAATCGTACAACATACGATAGAAGAGATACTTAAGACCGAATCGTACAAACGTAAAAGGCATGGATTGTAGAGAGCAGTTTGAATTCCTTAAAATTACCTGTAATGCCTCTCAATCCCCTTTATGCATTAATTACTGTTTATTCAATATGGTTATTAAAAGTTAGTTTGGGATCGAAAATCACTCAGAAATCCTTAATAACATTAGGTCTTGTCATACATTATCAATTGTACAGTTACATGCAATTGGCTGGGATTTTCTAAAAAAAAACATTTTACCTTAATGGATTTAGCGAGTTTGTTTTGAGAACACTACTTATTCGACCTCTAACCAAGAGAGGCAATATCATTGATGAACATATTAAAGAAAAGCGGCCCAAGTACTGGATCTTCGTGGTACCACAGAAGACTCTTAGAGCTGTAATCTCAGAACAGAACATACTGAGACAGTTAAGGTCGGCTGCAGAGTAAAAATTCCACCTTTAACCAAAAGACAACGTCATTGATGAATATAATGAAGAAAAACGACCGAAGTACTCTACCCTTGTGATATCTCAGATGACTCTTAGACCTGAAACCTCGGAACTGAACATACTGATATGTAGATACCTATTTGACAATTAGGATTTTATTCTTTTCGGATTTTGAGATATTTTGAAAAAATTGGATTTTTTGATTTTACGAACTATTTTTTTCTGGCGTTATTATTTGCCCTAGAGCGAAACCAATAACACTTCTCCACAGCAACTTTTAATGCTCTTTAGGACGACGTTATTAGTTTCTTAATCTGACGTTTCGTTTTTGTGGGACCATCATCAACTTCATTTTTTTAAATACGGCCCTGATATTCTGATATCAGATTCTGAAAGCCCTTTCTATTTCGAATTCAACGATGTATAACACTTTATGGTTTAAATGCGTTTTAGTCTTTTTTTCTTGCCTTACACAAGAAAATTCCTATTACGGACCTGTACATAGTTTAGTTAAGTTCAGTTTAGTTTAATTTCAAAGAATAAACAATTAGCCATAACATATGACACTTTATGTCATTTAGGTGTTTAATAATAATCTAGTGGTTGAATTGATGCACTAATTTAATAGAATAAACAAAGATCAAATACAATTAATTTAGCAGAAGATCTAAAAATTAAAAAGCAACAACAAGGGAATACGAACAAAACAACTAAATTTATATTAAATGTTCAAAAAGATTTCCGTCGTTTTCTAAGCATAGATAGCACCTTCTAACCGTTGATTCTAACACCCTAGCCAAAATTTGTGGAGTAATATTAGCAAAGGCTTCCAAAACTAACCCCCTCAGTTCTTGTTCTGTAGCAAAATTTCGCTGATAAACATGATTCTTAACGAACCCCCATACGAAAAAATCAAGCGGGGTTATATCGGGTGAACGCGCTGGCCAGGGTGTTTCCGAATGCGTGCTAATCACCTTCTCTGGAAATCTCATGGATAGATATGCTCGAACGGCTCTGGAATTATGTGCAGGTGCACCATCTTGCTGCATCCAACAGTTGCGAACTGTCGCCAGAGGCATATTATCGAGAGCATCCTCTAAATCATTTTGCAGCAAATGTAGGTAACGCTCTGATGTCAGGTTGTGGTTGTAAATAAATGGTCCTACAATCCTTGTGCCAATAATACCAGCCCACATATTAAAACCAAAGCGGTGTTGGTGCCTCGACGTTTTGTTTAAACGTGGATTGGTTTCAGACCAATAATGAACATTTCGTCTATTGAAAATACCGTTATTCGTAACCATACTTTCATCAGACCATATTATGTAATATGGAAAATACATATTCTCCTGGCATTTTCTTGTGTACCATTCACAGAATGAGCGACGTCGCTCTAAATCGCCTGGTCGAAGTCCATGACAAATTCTGTACTTATACGGATGGAACTTTTGTTTTTGTAAAATACAATGCGTCGTTGATTTTGGTATACCAACATTTCGTTCGACCAATCGGACTGATGTACAGGGATTTTCAGTGACCGCTAACAAAACATTATGTACTGTTTCTTCATTGCTCTTCTTTTGTCGCGAAACTACAGGTTTTTTGAAAGAACCATATGCTTTAAGGTTTGCCACTAATTTGCTAAAGGTCCTTTGATTTGGCTGTCTTCTTTCGGGATATTTTTGCAAATACAAACGCTCCGCAACAGAACAATTTCTGTTGGATGAAATGAAACACGCCACCATGTCAAACTTTTCTTCGTTAGAAAACATAATTAATAGAAGAAATGACTAATTATTGCGCACTAAATTACACAGTAAGCTAATGTGTCAAACAATCAACGTTAGCTGACAATTCAAATGTATAAGAGGCCATCAACACATTCATTTGTTTTCCGGAGCCTGCTTTTCTTTAATAATTGTCAGTAACGTTGATTTTTTTAACATTTGCTTACTGTGTAATTTAGTGCGCAATAATTAGTCATGTCTTCTATTAATTAATTTTTGCGTATGTATGTATTTGGAAAATTATCGTCGTTCATACTGCGAATGGTACACGAGAAAATACCTGCAGAATTTGAATTTTTCATATGACTGTATGATTACGAATAAAATGATGTTTTTATATTAGATGAAATGTCCATTATTGGCCTAAAACTAATCTACATTAAAAAAAAAGTCAAGTCGTCAATACTATTTCGGTTTTCATATGTGTATTGGTGTGTACAGGTCCGTAATAGGAATTTTCTTGTGTAAGGCAAGAAAAAAAGACTAAAACGCAATTAAACCATAAAGTGTTATACATCGTTGAATTCGAAATAGAAAGGGCTTTCAGAATCTGATATCAGAATATCAGGGCCGTATTTAAAAAAATGAAGTTGATGATGGTCCCACAAAAACGAAACGTCAGATTAAGAAACTAATAACGTCGTCCTAAAGAGCATTAAAAGTTGCTGTGGAGAATTGTTATTGGTTTCGCTCTAGGGCAAATAATAACGCCAGAAAAAAATAGTTCGTAAAATGAAAAAATCCAATTTTTTCAAAATATCTCAAAATCCGAAAAATGTTTCAGGAATTTGAAAACGCCATTTTCTTAGACCCTTGATTACGCAACTTTTCTCCCATTTAACCAAAGTTGTATCTCTTACCGTTTCCAAAATCCCCATAGTGGCCCTCCTTATCTCGGACACAGTGTATATATATATATATATATATATATATATATATATATATATATATATATATATATATATATATATATATATATATATATATATATATATATACATACATATATATATATATATATATATATATATATATACATACATATATATATATATATATATATATATATATATATATATATATATATATATATCTATATATATCTATAAATATATATATATATATATATATATATATATATATATATATATATATATATATATATATATATATATATCTATATATATCTATAAATATATATATAATATATATATATATATATATATATATATATATATATATAGATAGATAGATACAAAAAAGTTTAATAGGGGATATAATAAATATAAATATATTATTAATAAAATATAACGTTTACAAACATAGTTGTCTAAAACATTCCCCATTTAAACTTTCTTGTATCTCTTGCGGTTTCCGATATCCCAATACTGTCGTAACGAATTTCGGACACATTGTATATAGAAAAAAAAACTAAAAAGGGACATTTTCCTGGTGTGAATTCCTGTTTTATCCTCCGTATGTACCCTTTATATATAGAACGTAATCAAACCGGAAATTGCTTTAACTGTTTAACGACAACGGTCGCACTCGTTGTAGAAGAACTCACAGAAAAATCAAAATAAAGTTTATCTTTGGGCAAAATCAAAAACTCTTAAAGAGACATTTTTCTGGTGTGAATTCCTCTTTTATCCTCAGTATACACTCTTTATATATAGAACTTGTCAAAAAAATTATGACTGGCGTGTTTATCGAAAGTAGAGAAGCTATGATAATATAAAACTTTTCCGAAATAATTAGAATATTACGTTTAGATGTCTTATTAGCATGTAATTTGCAAAAAATATTAGATGTCATTGTAAATTAAAAAATAAAGTAGTAAATAAAAAATAAGTAAAATAAAACCAAAATTTCTAAAAAGTGACAAAAGGTGTCAATCTCTTACCCCAATTTCAATGATTACAAGTGTAACTATATATTTCCTAAATTTGTCAGTATTCTCAAAATTTCATTTCATATATTCTCAAAATTGTCTAAATTTTTTGTTTTCCGATATATTTCCTGAGAATATTTCATTTTTATAAATTCTCCAGAATTTTAAAACACTAGTAAGGGCACGTATTTTAAATAATCATGATGGGTTTGTTGCTCTATGTGATTTGTTCCGTTCCGTTCTTACGTGATCGCTATTCGTAAACTGTGAAATCGCGAAACAAAACTGCGACTCTTAAATAAGGCAAAGGAACCGGGGCTGCCTGTGGCGCTTCTCTGATCATGTCACCGAGTGAATCACATATCGCTCTCGTGATTTTTAGATACCAGTGATTAATCCACAGGTGGTGAAAATTTCCTCTTCTCTACCGACCGTTTTAATCGACCTTAATTTCGTCTCGACCGCTATCACTACGTAACGTTTGTCTATATTTTGTTTAAAAGGACTAGATATTGGATTCATTGTGATAAATGAACCAGTAATACATAGTTTTCTACATTGGTATTCTCTCTTTCGTGACTACCTTTAGTAATACTGTCTCTGTCTTATGTATTGACTTTTGGATAGCAGTTCTCCGAGTAAAAGCTACCTGTGTGTGTTTGTGGGCCAATGACATAATGGGTTACATGTACTGGCACCGTCACATATGCGCAATGTTTTACCTCGATGTCAATGCGTGAGAGAGATGGATCTAATAAGGGTGGGAATCCTATTTTTTTAACAAATACTTAACATTGCAATCATTTCAACAAAATAAAGTGACTTTGATTTCGAAATTTCATTTCAATTATTCTAAACCATTGTCTGTAGGGATGAGGGCCTATGCGTTCATTTATCATTAATCCTATAAGCGCTCAGCAGCTTGCATATTTTTCCTACATTCTCCATAAATAAATAACATATCTGCTTACTATATTTTTATTTCACGATACACCAATATATAAAAATTTTTTTTACTAAATCAAATATCCCCTTGTCATAGGTCATAGGAAGGCGATAGTTGCTTAGAACTTTGCTATCGGAAAAACAGGAAAACTTTCTTTTAAAAAAATGAAAAATGGTTTGAACTTTTTGCCTCATCATTAACCATTCTTACTAAACTATTAGCACAGTATTAAGGAACAATCTGTATAATTCCCAAATCTTTAACTATCCGAAATCTAGTATGCTACCATCGATACTTCTACAGTCTCTAGTTTATTAAGTCCTTCGAATTTATCCAGTGTTTTTTTCCTTTAAGTATTTTCTATTACCCTCAAAATTTCTTACCCACTTGGAATTTGCATTAGTTTATTCTTACAGAGGTCAACGACAGTGACTCTAGCTTCTCTCGCTTCTGTGAAAATTTCTTCAGGTATTGTTGATAGATTTTTCATTGTGAGATTTAATATGCTGCCATTTCTCATTTTATACCTAAAATTGACAAAGCAAAAGGTAATAAGATTAGTATTTGAATATTCATAAATTCTTTATGGGCAACAATTACAATGAGTGAATACTTCTATTTTAATCACTTGGTGGTTAATAATAAAACATAATTTTACGCAAGTTAACGGCCCCTTCCGTATAAGTAAGTTAAATTGTAAGTCCCGTCAAGTTAAGCCTCGTTAACTTGACGGGACCTACAATTTAACTTATACTTTGAATAACGTTCCATGGTCACTTTTTCGAGCTCTGGCGAGCAGTCAATTCTCGGATTAAGGCGCAACATTTGATCTTTATCGAGCGACCTATGGACTAACAAATGTGTCTCTGCTCCAAACTTCTCCTATCCAGTCTACTAATTGACATGAATGGGTTTGCGCATGATGCAGATATATTTTACACTGGTCTATATATAGCTCAATATAAACGTAGTATGTGGCCAAGGTGGGTAGCGAATCCAAAACCTCGTCATTCAAAACCGACCACTGAGCCCGCTGCGGGTTAATTATTTAAATGTCAAAATAATTTATTTTTCGAAAGCTTTTATGACTGTTGTCAAAGAAAATGGAATAACTATAATCACAAATAAAGTCATAGGGCATCTGAGACTATTTAAGTACATTAAGTAAAAAAGAAAGTTTTTAATGTAATCCGTTAAACGCCTTAAGTGGTGACCCGTATATCCGCTCAATTTTGGAGATAAAATCCACACAGGTAAGTGTAAATAGTATCTACATTATGCGCCATCCGATTCATACCAGCTAGAAGCCCGATGACGTCGGAGTCGGATATCTCGTGAGGTGGACAGGGGAAGTTGATGCAGATACACAGTTGGTAACACGTAGGTTAACTGTTAAAGACCAAAGGCTGCACCGTAATCCGAGAGCTGACACCTAGAGGGTAGTGTGTGCCTTAAAAGAGGTCCATGGTTTGCAACCCTGGTAGGTCCTGTCTAGTTAGGCCGGGAAGGAGACATTATTAGTTTATAAAAAAATATATATCTTAACGAAACCGTAATATATTCATATATGGCCAAAGTACAGCCAATAAGATCATGTTATATAAAATCATACCTCCACGCAACTTATCGGCTCGAAGGACCCAGAAAAACTTAATTCGAAAAATTAAATTAATATAAATAATACCCATTCTTATATTTTATTAGTACTATTTATGTATTATAAACGCTCAAAATATGTGAAGGAGCATTCCTCGAAACATTCACTAAAAATAGGAAAAATACAAAATTAACAGATCGCTGCTCCATACAATTCAGTTTTGGAATGTACTCCAAAACATACCTAACCCATTTTTTTTAAATACTTGGAAGTCAGCGGTTGGCTGGCCATTTTAATTGTTTCTAAAATATGTTTGTTATCTCTGTTTTCTTCAACTGTATTCATAAGGTGACGTCTTTTGCGACTCCTTACAGTGCCTTTGACTACAGAACATACGCCCATAATAACTCACATACTAATGCAACGCTTTAAACCGCATTCACAAATATGTATATACAGTAAAATCAAGAAACGATCTTTTAAATATTTGTCTGCAGGACTTCTAAAAGCGTTAGAGGGCATAGAAGCTAACCGTGGAGTTAACCGGCATCCCAAGGTCTACCTTGCGTCGATTCTTTGACCAAGACAATTCACTGTAGAGGAAGAACAGATCTGAGAAAGGCACAATGAAGGTGTTTGGAAATGGTCATGCAAAATTAATTCGCAGGGAAGTGTATGAGATGTATGAGCTTAAGCCGATTTCGTCACTTGATTCTTTGCAAGAAAAGTTATTAGCAAATGGTTAATTCACTGCTAGTCGCAAAACGTTGTGCCGATTCCTGCGAAAAATTGGATTTCGATTTAAAAAAATTGACAAGCGCATTTGCATTAGAGAGACCCAATGGCTAGTGGAATGGAGACAAAAATATTTAATCCAAATTCATCAGTTCCGAGCAGAAAACCAAAATATTTACTATTTAGATGAGATGGTTCGACACCCATGACACTACAATTCAAGGTTGGCAAGATTCTTGACCAAAGTGCATTTGTACCTGCTTCTCGAGGAAAGAGAATATCCATCTTACACTGTGGCTCGAGGGATGGCTGAGTGCCGAACGCTGTGCTACTTTCAGCAAAAAACACACTCGTTAGACTACCATCAGGACATGACAAGTGAGTTTTTTGAAAAGTGGATGAAAAATTCTTTTCTTCCGAATATCCCGGAAGTATAGTCGTTTATGATAATGCTAGTTACCACAGCACCTTAGCTGAAAAAGTACCAAACATAAGCAGCAAAAAAGAGGTGTTGCAAGAGCTCCTTAGCGACCATGACCTTTATTTTGAAGAAAATTATACAAAAAAACAACTGAGTTGAGAAAAATGCTTTATTGTCGAAAGACTAATAACTTAGTTTCTACTTCTTAAAATATGAAATGTTTTAAAGCGTTTGGTAAAAACGCTAGCCTAGATACATTAGTTTCTACTAACCTGTCAGGGAAAACACATGCATCTAATGGAACACATGTAAAATTATTTTTCACCGTATTTATGTCATCATCTTTCAATTTTTCCCGTAAAAATTGCAAAATTCTTTGCGTTCCGGTTTGTATAATGTCTGGCCTTATATGCTTCAATTTATTGCCTTCAATTTTAAAAGATTGGAGATGAGGTAGTAAACTAATAACTGTAGGTATTCTATAAAATAAAACACCTATTGGAGAAAATATAACTAAAAATGAAAAAATACTGTTCAAATATGCTAATGAATTTTACATTCATAAATATGTTTCTGAAACTTTAAAAACATAGATGATTTATAAGGTTTTAAGTCAAAAATGTGTCAGTCAATATACATCTAAAGGGAAAGCCTTAATATACATACATATAAATATTTGACAATTGAAACTTTCTGTAGTTATTTAGATATTTAAATATCTGCTTTTTAAAAAAAAAGATATGACATGACTATTACCCTAATTAAAAAAATACTACTATAGTTCTTTACTATTATGCAACAATACCTATATATATATATATATATATATATATATATATATATATATATATATATATATATATATATGTATATAAACATTTTGCATTATTAAAATAGCAAGTAAATGCGTATTTTTATAAATTTTAATCTATTTAGGACTAACCTACGTTCTTTGGAGTACGTTTTTGGTTTATGTAATTTAGTATAATTTTAGCAAGTATGTAAAGACATTTTTTTCTAAAAAATAGCAATGTATAATGACGTGTCGAACTCCTTGTTTTAGATTTTGAAAAAGACCAGAGCGTGGTCGAAACGTCAATCCAAAAAACAAATATTTTAAAAAATCTTTTTGAATATTTGAACATATTGGCTTATTTCCAAGAAACACTTACCCAAAAAATATATAAGAACATAGCCAAAGAACTGTTTTAAAAACTATATAAGTATATATATATATATATATATATATATATATATATATATATATATATATATATATATATATATATATATATATATATATATATATATATATATATATATATATATATATATATACATATATTTATATAATACATTTATATAATATATTTATATAAAACATTTAGCAATGAGTCACTTTTGTCCAATTCCCATAAGCTAAACCTGCATGTATTAAGTTAAATAACTCCCTGTTATTATATGCACTAACAATTACTAGAAGTTTTATGGTTATTTTTTTAGCTTCTATGCTTCTAACCATTGCAATAGGGACAATTTAATTTAACTGCATTCATTAAACATTAAAACGGAATTGTAAAAATTGAAACATTTCATATTTTGTTCCATGTTCAAAGTTACGCCACTCTTGAAAAAGCAGGTAACACAAAAACGTCTAGATATATCCAACACCATATAACTTAAAAGAACATTTCTATATACTATAGCAGAAGTACACCTTCAACATTTAAATTAATAAATAAAGAAATGATGGAATCATAAATGCACAATTATTGACAAAATTTGAGGCGTTCCACTTAAAATATTGAGTATACAGTACCAATATATCAAATCATATAGTGAATTAATTTAGTATTGACTAATATACTTACTCTGTTAATTCATTATTAGTAAGATCTAGTTTGGTTAAATGCATTAATTTTGTAATATCTTGTGGTAAAACTGTAATTTGGTTATCCCTCAATTCCAAAATTTTCAGATGCTGCAAGTTCTCACAAAGATCCGGTGGTATTTCCTAAAAATATTTTTCTTAATATCACGAATGTAAATAGTGATTTCGCATAATGTCCACTACACTAAACTTATTTATTTTTATGGCCACAAAGAATATATAATATTTGGTATGCTATCATAAAATATTTTTTAAATATATATGAATACATTTTTAGATGATGCTCGATTCAAAATATATTTTATTTATCACATATATCCAAATTTAACAGTCTTTGAAATATTAGAACTTACATTTCAAAGGAAACTATTTGAAACAGCATGCTATATGTTCAAATGTCAAGCAGATATGAACAATTAACATTTAAACGAAAAATCAAAAATAATATACTCCGCGCATAATAAAGATATTCGAAAAAAATTAAAAACATTTCAAATACAAAGCTTTTGTATCATTTTTCATTTCATGTGGAATATCTGTAATACGTTTTATGATAAAGTACAAAAGACACTTCAGGAAGCTGGTTACAAGCCTCTCAAAATTAGGCATACCCGAAAATTCACCTAAGCGCAAATGAAAAATACAATTTAGCTTTTTTATATAAGAAATGATTAATGATGATCCTGACTTTAAGAATATTGCTTTGGGCCACAATTTACTTTAAATTTTGCACGGATGAGTCTACAAATGGCATGCCGAAATACAAAAATACCAGATTATTAGTCTAAACAGACAATTCTGATCTTCAGGGAGTCAATGTGTCAACTTACTCTGTACGTATCGACTTTGTAAGAGGCGTTTTGTGCAAAACAAAAGTCACTTATAAAATACTAACTTAAATCAGTTACAACTTAAAACATTTTTACATCATTTTGAAAATATAAGCTACTTTACCCTAATTTTATTTTTTGTATCAACATAGAACCTTCCTGGATTTTCTTGTATTGCTGCGGCTTTACAATACTTCAATCTACCCTGTATGCTATTCTGTAACTCCTGTGCAAAAAGTACTCAAAAGTTTTAGGCGCTCATATTTATTAATTTTTTGTAGTACTAAACATAAATAATTGTAGTATAAACACTAAAAAATGCAGATGTGACCTATTACAATAGTCCGCCAACAAAACATTATGAAAATATCAGTCGTTTACTACTTAATAATAAACCATATGCTGTACCTTTATATAGTTATTGCCAAAATAAAGTTCTTGTATACATTCGCATCCTGTAAAATCTGGTATTTCCTGTATATCATTATGCTGTGCATGTAAAATTTGGAGTTTTCTAAGTTCTCCTAGACTTTCAGGTAAATATTTGATATCGTTATGATTCACGTCAAGTTTTGATAAACCTACAAAAGTAATGTGGTATAAATAATATTTTACAAACTCCGCTTAGGCTCTACATGGAAGTTAGAAAACTATGTAGCGGAAAAGATAGTATTGATGAGTTAATTCTAAAACTCGTTTTAAACTGACATAATTTTGAAATTGCTTGAATAATAACCACCACATTTTTAATGTCACTATGTGGAGTTAAGAGACCCATATTTTCACCGGATTTAATATGCTATACATCATAGACGTATGTAGAATTTATTTCAAATCTAATATTAGCTCTAGACTGTTTACAACGAAGAAAATCCAAATGGCGAATTTAGTGGTAATGATACCAAAAATAATCGACCTCACTAAACAAAACTATTTTCATGTTTTTTTCGAATGGCGTCAATCTCCTTTCAATGAAATGTTTTCGAAAAAACGTTAAAAATTACATAAATTTGACAGCTCATATGATTACTAAACTTGGCATTTGAATGTTCTAGGTTGGAAAAAGTCCACAGCTTATATTAGATTTGAAATAAATTATTTCCTAAAGGAAGTTTACTTATGAAAATATTTTATTTCAGCCCCCCTAAAAGCGTACGTCTGTAGGTATAGCAAACCTGATGAAAACACTCCAAACTCCACATACACTAAAAAGTGGGATACCCTGTATAATACCATACTTGAAATTATATGTTTAACTTAATTAAAAAATGTTAATATCCTACCCGGATTATGCGTAATGCTAAAATAAAATTAGATTTAGCTATCAAACTGACAAAACCTTTAAGAAAGTCAAAAAATATCAAAAACTAGTCGAACCTAACCCAAAATATATTTAAAGCGAAATGCATAAATATTTATCATGATATGAAGTTTTAAAATATTATTGCCATAACATGAAATCTAAAAAATATGTTTAACAAAATATAAAATGTGTAATGATAATGACCTTTTGCCTAAATAATTATTGCAAAAAATTACCTATACATCAATTTGACTTCCGCCAAATTATCGTATCCGCCAAATTAACGCATACGCCAGATTGTCGTACGTCAAATTATCAAGATTCTCCGGAAATGCCTCAGAAAATGTATGAGTTGTTTAAAAAGAAGGTGGGAAAATAATTAGTGCCTAGTGTTACCCTTTGAGAAAAAAAACAAGGAAGAAACAGTATAGTTAATGGAGACAGATGCCGTTAATAGGGAATGCCTATATTAGGCGTGTCTTTTGAGAATGTATCAATTTAAAGATTTACAGTTATAACAGACTGGCAACATTCGAATATTAATTGCATATTAATAGTATTATATATTATTGTAAATTTTATATAATAAGCCAATTATTTCTGTAATAGGATGTTAAATTAGATCTGCACATATTTAAATGTACATTACATTCTCCATGAGAAAAAATCAATATAACATATTTTTGACATCTGACAATTTCTAAAAAGGCTATACAATAATTTTGACAATAGCTATTTGCACAAAACTCAATTTAACACAAAGTATGCAGTGATCCAGATTATTTTCCACTCTGTACATCTGTAAAATAATAAAAACTAAAACGTGCAATGTTTTTAACTTTACTTCATTATTACGGGTAAATGGGAGGTTTTTAAGTTTTTGAAATAAAATTTGAAATTAAAATATAACCTACTCACCATAAAAAGAACAGAATTTTACTTACTTCTTAAATTAACGATATCTGGTGGCAGTTCTATTAATTTGTTATTTGACACATTCAATTCATTTAATCGTATTAGAAAACCAATCCCAGAGGGCAACTTTTCTACCGAATTGTTGGACATATCCTAAAACAGATTAATTTTTTATATATATATATATATATATATATATATATATATATATATATATATATAAATGTACATATTGCTAACTGCTGAGAAAACCTTTCTCCAACAACTAATTCAACTTAATTTCAATTTATTTTATCCCACCTGTACTATTCAGCATATTTAATTTTTATTTGATTTAAAATGCACATTAACCCTCTTTTTACTACAATTTCGACTGGACTATTACACATATTTACTGTTCTTAGTGCTGTACTTGCTTGCGCATAATATACTACATACGATTATTGATATTCCTACGCGGTATTCTCCAATCTTGGCAGTGGCTTAACGTCTTTCACCCCCGCTGTCTACATTCTGAATACACCCAGGCGCGATGTTTGAGCTCTCCTCGAAAAATGCTACTGTTGCTTGTGTTTTTAGATAGAACACTCGCACATCGCACCAGCAAAAGTTAAGCATCATAACCGCCTTTTGAGTAAAATGTGCATTTTGGCTCCTATTTTATTAGTGACCGGAGGATAATACCACGGTCCTTATACTAAATCAAAAGCACATTTTAATTTACACCTATATTTATTTTTCCTTCAATTCCCAAAGTAATTTCTAACTAAAGCGGTACACTTAACCGCTTCTGTCTACCATAGAATACAAGCACAATTGTCGGGCCCAGCAAATAAATGCAGGAATATAAATTACCCTGCTTTATTTGCACGATATTATGGTGACTGGAACATGGTATTTGGTTAACTGAGTGAAAGTTTATTTTTGTTTGCTAGCAGTGTTGGTTTTAGCAAATCCAAGTGATTTTGAGAAGTATTTATGGTATTTTACACAGTGTATGTGCAGAATTGGCTATATTACTGTAAGTAGTATTTTATTTTATTAAATGATTATAACAATTTAACCAAACTGTGACATTTTTACGTCATGCTTAGAGTAAGCTGGAAATTCGATGTTTAACTATCTGATGCTACAAGAAAGTGATCTTTTATTAATATTCAGAGAACGTTGGCTTTAGATTAAATATTTTTACTATCACATAAATTTATTTATGCACTTTTCTAATTGTAATATTATTTTAAGTCCACATACAGCATCTTAGATTTAGCAGAAGTATTTTGAATTTAAACTTGAAGTCACGTATGTATGTTTCAGATCCGGTGTAGGTTTAACAAGTATTTATTTCCCCTAGATGTTTGTGAGGAAAATCATGGCTATTTACATCTACATTCAGTGTGTTTTAGCAAGTAAATTGTGTTTTTTCCTCGCAATATCTCCTTGCTGCATCGTGTTTATTATATACATTTACATACATACATTTTGATTTACTATAATTTGTTCAGCTTACATTTACATATCTTTTAAATATAAATTTGATTTAGAATTTACACTCTGTTCAATTATTTCAAGGAACGCAAGAACAAAAGATCAGGCTTATGTTAAAAGCTATTCTAACTAGAAACAATAATCCGACCCCCTATAGAAAACGTCATATTAAAACGTTATAGCTATCTATACAAGACAAGCGGCTATCACTGCTAATCTGGTTGTGATTAAACAGAATCAATATCAGCGCGGTTTGGAACACTAAAATTGATAAACACTTAAATTTAAAACATTGTTAATCTAAAAATTAAATAATACTATATAAGTAAAAATAGAAACAGGAATTCGTTCATACCTGAAAAAATGTGTTTATATTTTACACACATACACGTATTTTTAGTTGTTTGTCTACTTGACAACTAATTTGCTAAAACTCAACAAGTCTAAGAAGTATTTTCTCTTTATAAAATTTAATCAATGGCTAGAATCAGTAATTCATGATAACAGTTTAAATCTATTCAGAAATTAATAAATGTAGGTAATAAAATAACTATATTTGGCTTTAATTTTTTACGTCTTGCTTGTCACTAACCGCGTATTTTTCTTTTTTTATGTGAAGCATTTTCTTTATGATCAGTTTTTGATGTCTGTTGTTTAATATCAATCTATATCAACTTTTGTTGCTTTTTTAAAAATGCATTATTTTTATTTTGAAAAAACGTTAGTAGGGTTAGATTCTAATGTTTTATTAGTTGTGTCGTTTAAATTTAAGAATCAGTGGTTTTGTTAGTTTAAAGAATGGTAATTTGACGATTATCTTTTACATTTTCTATTTCCGATTTTAAAATTTGTTAGTTTTGGTTTATGTATGACTGATCTTAAGTTAAATTTATGATTAGTAATTTGTATTTACCACGTTTGACCTTATGTTGTCTTTTATTTCACTGGGCTGATCATGAATGGCAGATTCTATGCAATATATGTATTCGGTTAATGGTAGGTTTTTTCGTTGTTAATTGATAATGAGAAACACCTAAAAGGCTTAACTTCTGCTACATCATTGGGAATATCAGTGTCGGAAATACGGTCAAACAACAACCTTTTTTGTTGGTTTGGTTCAGTTTTGGAAATGGTGTATGTTTAACAAAAATAGCATCAATGATAAAACCGACATAAAAAAATTAAAGCAAAATATATAACAATTTAATTTCATAACATACCCATAATCATAAAGCCGAAAGAAATTCCTATTTTATTATTTTAGTATTGAAGTGATGTTTTAAATGTTTATATATATATATATATATATATATATATATATATATATATATATATATATATATATATATATATATATATATATATATATATATATATATATATATATATATATATATATATATATATATATATATATATATATAGATTTATTGTAATTTGACCTGAAATTATTTTCTGACTTAGGTAAGTAATAAAAATTTTGTATATTTTCTCTTAAGTATTAATAATATCATATTGCCAGCTGAGTGCAACTAGCGCCAAACTAAATATACAAACAGAACCACACCAGGAGCAAAAGCGACATTTGTGATTAGACAACATCAGAAATCTTCGCCGGACTTAATACTCTATTAACAGGGAGCAGCATAAAGTCACCTGTGGCGAAACACATAACTCATATATTCTCTTCCTTTTTCCTACCCAACCCCCCCTCTTTTTAGTGTTTATCAATTTTTCTACCCAAACAAAAAATAAATACAATATCATACTTTGTGATATTCCAATTTTGTTGTAGACCTATTTACTGGTTACAATAATACCAATCTTTTGTTTAACAGCTAATTAAAATATTTATTCCCCCCTTTCATACGTGTTAACTTATCACTACTATCAAAAATATTTTGTTAATACTTTGTCAGTTATTAGAAAGATTACATAAACCGCCCCCCCCCCTCTTATTATAAACATTGCTATTTTTTATATTTAATTATATTTATTGACAACAGGTTGTCCTTATATAAACGGTCAGTTAACTTTACACATCACTACATTACTATGATAGTGATTTTAAGTTCTATTGATTACAATTTAATATTATATAGGTACACCTTAAATTGTAATACATATTTTTTTCGGTCAGCTCTTTTCTTGATCTACCTTCCCGCAAGAACGTGATTTGAGTTTCTCATAGTTCTAGTTTTGTTTGCATTTCACTTAAAATGTATGTTACCGTTAGTATAACGTATTTGTTTTTTGTCATTACCCGCCAATTGTTTGAAAACTACTTTGTGTTGATTTAATTTTCTCGACTCTCTCAATTTATCCACATGGTTCAAACCAGGTTACCAGTGTTGTCATTTTTGCTTAAACAGTAAAGAACATCTATTAGTCTTATTTTTGTATTATATATAAACATTTATGTTACTTCTCACAGTTGGTATAGTTTATTGACATTACACTTATAAGTTTTTGTACATTTTCTATAATTTATTTCCAATGTATTAACTTATTATTAGTTAACAGGTCCTTTAATGAAAGTTGCCAAGTCAGTCTTTACTTGCTTATCTTTAAACAGTCTTTTCCCTCGCTATGACGTCACATAGAGGTTTTAATCCGATTTGTAGTCGATTTCTATTGGCTTCTTTTTTTTTCAGAAGTTTACAAATTACATTATACTTAAATTCCATTTGGATAAATGAATTATGAAAAGTTGTTAAATTTCAATAAATCTCTATTATACATAAAGATTTCAATACTATCATAACTTTTTAAACGGTTATAGTAACTTTTAATCCCGTGTTAACTTGGCAACCACATTGACTGTAATTTTTTGCCTTTTGTTAAAGAAATTTATCCATTTCTCTGTTTTATCATGCCTACGTAAAATATAGCTGCTTCTTAAGCATTAAAAATGTTTTAAAATATAATTTAGTGTTCGTCAGCGTTTGTTTTGTCTTTGTTACATGTAAAACCCCCCGCGGTGTCCACACTTTGTCGTTTTAGTGGTGGGGCTTAGTAGGAGTCTTCTGGGGCTTCTCATGGGTGCGATCTATGGTGACCATAAGGTCTGGAGCTTCCAAGCTAAGAGGGACAGAGGGCTTAATCCAAGGTGTGTGGATCAGTGCCAAGGGATGGATGACATTTGAGCCCAAATCAGGCGTCACAAACGGGGCCTGTGGGACACCGGGCGACCTCCCAGAGTAAAAATTGTCTTGCCAAGGTAATGCGGGGCTCTGCCGTGGTGGACCAACCTTTCCCTAGCTACTCGTGGGAAACCCAAACAAGGGGGGTCAAACTCTCAATCTTCAGGAAACTGGAGAACAAACCACGGGAATGGATCAGCTGATCCTGCCAACACCTGAGGTTGAAAAAGACCCTTCCTCGGTGGAGGCTATGGAAGTTGTTCCACCGTCACCAACAATGATGGCTAGAGATGTCTCGACATCAACACATGCAATTTCATCTGACTAAGAGAGGGAACTCTTAAAATCTCCATCCCAGGTTAGAGATGGAAACAAAGCTCAGGATGAGGGAAGCCTCAAACTGAAAAGAAAACGACTTCCTCGATCTTTACGTCGGAAAAAAAAATTCCGGTGCTGCAGATGGCAGCAAACGCCTGAGGTCAGATTGTAGCACTCCTGAGTCTTCTAACAAGAGGGCTCGGGCGGGCCGATCTGCACCCACATATGGGGCAGTCTCTGGGGGTACAGAGCTGGTTTGGTCCAACCTGAACATCCCAGTAACACCTTTACCAGGGATCAGCTGAACGCTCTGCTTCTGGAGGTGCTGAGCGCAGTTCGGCGGATCCGAGAAGGAGGTCCGCAGCTAAGTTTTCAGGCCTGAACAATAAGGCCTGGTTGGCTACAACTTACCTGCGCAGACAAAAATAGCCTGAACTGGCTGGAAGATGCGGCTAAGCAATTCCAACTAGCAAAGGGCGCAAAGGTCAGGTTCATGAAGGGGAAAGACCCTCCTAAGCCTCATGTCTGCGTGGTATACCTTGTTGCTTCTCGGACTGAGGAAGATGAACCATGACCTGGATACTCGGGAATGGGTTGTCCTACACCTCGAGGATTTGGGTCCTGGTCATAGAAGCATTACGAAGTATGGACTACAGACCATACTTTGGCTTTGGGCAGGTCACATTCCGCCCAAGAGAAAGAGGGATGCACGAACCTAAGAAGGCTGACCAGACTTCAATTGAAGGAGTCTGTAGCTGGATCCTCAAAAGGTCATAGCAGCAAGGTCAAACAGGCTACCCAGACTGCGAAAGGCAAATCCTTTCCAGGCAGGAAGGCTATCAAGAAGAAAGGCCCAAAAAAGAGCAATGTCAAATGTCAAGAACCCAAAGGACGCCAAGAACCGGAAAGGTCCTGGAGATCCCAAACCACCTCCTGGCGACTTGGGAGGACCTAGTGGCGGATCCCGAAAAGGGAAGAAGCTATAAGGAAAAAGGTAACCGCCTACATCAGTTTGACAAATAATAAAGTCAAACTGCTGCAGGCTAACCTGCAGCATGCCAGGGCAGCTACACGTGTCCTGAGCAATGCGTTTAATAAGGAGCAAATCCATATTGCCCTTATCCAGGAACCTTAGACATCTACTTCGGACCGAGTCATGGTCTAGGTAAATCTCTTGGTAAGTTAATTGAGCGCAGCTCGTAGGGAAAATCCAGAACGTGTATCCTTATTAGGAAGAACATAAGTTATTTTCTACACTCAGAGTTCTGCACAAGAGACGTGGCAGCTATACACGTCTCACTGCTGGATAGGGAGAGTAAGACTGAGTTAATCGACTGCTCTGCTTATTTCCCCGGAGACAGAGAAGCAGAAAAACCGCCCCCGAAAGCAGTGCACGACTTAATCGCGCACTGCAAACGGAAGAGCTTATAGCTAGTGATTGGATGTGATGCCCACGCACGGACATCAACCAAAAAGGTGAGTCACTTTTTAACTACTTAATGGGAGAGGGACTCGTAAATAACTTGGGGTCTGAACCTTTTGTTACTAGAGTTAGGAGAGAGGTTCTCGATTTAACAATTAATACAAGCTTTATTAGATTTCTGACCTGAACAATCGTGCTCAGATTATAGACACTTGGTTTGATATTATAGTAGGCCCCAGGCCTGAGGTTAAATATCGCGACGCAAGAAGCACAGATTGGAACGGCTATAAAACGTCTCTACAATCCAATCTCTGCCACGCGTTTACCTCAATCAATAATCGTGAACAACTAGAGTTTGTGACGGACCAAATCACAACCGCCATAATCTCATCATATCACGAAAACTGTCCAGAAGGTTAAAAAAGACAATAGAAATACACCATGGTGGAACAATAACCTGAATAAATTAAGAAAAGAAGTGCGTAGACTGTTCAATCGAGCTAAAATATCAGGTGAGTGGGACCAATACAGAACTGCTTTAACAAATTACAATAAAGCAATCAGACAAGCCAAAACAGAGTCGTGGAAAAGGTTCTGTGAAGGTATATCAGATATACCCACCAGTGCCAGAGTCCACAAGATTCTGTCCAGGGAGCCTGTTCAGGAACTGGGATCGTTGAAACTGCCAGATGGAACCTCTGCAGGTCGTAGGTTGACACAAACAACCTCACAGAGATGATTGGCTGACTGCCAACAAAATAATTACAAAAAGGGCGGTCTGAAGGGCCGTAAACTCTTTTCGGCCCTTTTCTTCTTTAAGTGTTTCTTTTTATTTCTATCGGACTGCCTGTAAGAAATTAGTTAATTATTCATAATAAAGATATCTGTTATTGAATATTCTCAAAACTGCTACCCTGATATTTAAAAATAACAGTACTACTTAATCTAGACATGTCATCTAGACAAAATACTAGACAAGCGTCTCATCTACCCTTACCACCCATACATACTAATGAATTTACAAAAAGGTCTTTTATCTATGAGGGTAGGAAAATATTTAACCTTCTGCCAATTCACATTAGGAACGCCAACTCAATTAGAATCTTTATAAGGACGCTAAAGAACGCACTTATAAACCAAGTATATTATAACGTGGGTGAGTTTTATGCAGGCAGCTTACAGCCGGTTGCACAAAACTTAATTGCTGTTTAGAATATTTAACTGAGCTTTCAGATTTGACAAGCTGCTTATAGAAATCTAGGAACTCGCTGTCAAATTTGACATTCCGTTAAACATTCTAAACTTTAATGGAGCTTTCTGCAACTGACCGTTTATGTAACTAATTGTCATTTGTTTTTTTGTTTAGGTCTGTTTTTATGTTTTGACTACTGACTTCTCTGCATTCAATTATATAACTTAAGCATTTTAACTATCTTTTGCTGGATTTTGATGTTTTAATATGTGCTTCTAAATGTCTCTGCTTTTACTTTTTGTCTATTTTTTGATAATTTGTCTGTTTTTTGATATTTTTATAATTTGACACCCATATATATATTGTATATTTATAACTCACATTGTGATTATTGTGTTTTGTTCTTTTTTGCTATCTTTTTACGAAAACCTTTTTTTTATTTTAACATGCTTTGTCAAAGGAATTTTTTGTATTCTTGACAATAAAGTACATTTTGTTTTGATTTGATAAGAATCGGCACAGCATTCAGCATCCTGCATGTCAGCGAGGTAGCAAGCTTTGGATTTACCCTTGCCGATACCTACCAGAGCGATGACAAAAAGATCTCTAATTTATGACGGCAGAAAGATCTTGATCACTTGCCACCTAATATTAAAACAAACAAAATAAAAAAAATTTTGTTACTTAAAGCATATTACAGCCTGTGTGAGTTTTATGTTAATGTATTTGTTTAAGACTACATACATGTATTATTGTTATTATTTAGGTTAAATATCGTTATATCTGTTTTACTTGTACAAATTTTTATTTTTATTTATACATTATGTCCTATATTTAACTGCACAATGTATTTTAGTTAAGTATTTTATTTTGTGATAACTCGACTGCCTTTTTATTAAGTTCTTGTTTATTCTATATTCTGACCATGCAATTCACTTTTAATTAATTTAATATTATGTGCTTATTTAAGGTATATTTTAATTTAAAATTTATTAAATATTAATTTTTCAATTAGTATTATATATATATATATATATATATATATATATATATATATATATATATATATATATATATATATATATATATATATATATAAATATGGTAAATAAAACCATTTGTGTTAAGTTAAAGAAAAACTTAGACTGTTTTTTCTTTTTACACATTTCATGTTATTTGAAATGTTATAGAATATGGGAGCTAAATAACCAACAAATCTTAAATTATTATTAGTGTTACTGTTAGGATTGTTGTGTTTCTGGTATTCTATGAGTGGTCAACATAGTTCAGCCGATTGAAATTTTCATGAACAAAGGAACATACAGTTAAAATGTAATGAGAACGAGCTTCAGCTATTTTTTTCTACTGAGAACTTTCAAAATGTAACATAACATTGAGTTGACGGAGAGAATTTTTATACAGACTACCACTGAATATGTTCAGATCTCATGGGGTAAAGATCTCTGAAGATGCCTCGTGCAATCGAAGGCGAAACATCGGATAGTAATTCCAATTTAACACAGTCTAATTCCGAGAACTATGATTTCTCAATTGACCAAATGTATGATTAAATGTAGAATATTTATTTGACTGAGAGATTGATATATGAATTTACTTATATAGTGTCCTCTCTTGAATAGTATTAATGTCTAAATTATAGAATTATGAAGAACTATTCGAAATTCGGTAAGATCACTAGTCATAAATGCCTGAATATTGTACAGAGTAAATTTAAAGTTAAAATACATTACCAATTTCTCCAACATGACCAAATCCACTACTGTTTCTGGTAATTCTTCAATGCAGTTATAACTAAGGCCTAATGTTCTCAGTTCTACTAATTTCTCAATATCTTTTGGCAGTTGGTTAATCTTATTACGATTAAGTATCAGTTTAGTTAATTTGGTTAAGGTGGTTATTTCTGAAGGCAAAGATGTTAAGGAGTTATCTTGTAACTATAAGAAAAATAAGTAACAATTAAATACGTATTTAAGCCTTGCAATCAGTTTCAGTCACTTATAATATCCTTTAATATAAAACTTAATATTATGTACAATTGTTATAGAGCAAATAATCAAAAGTTGGAATAATAACCAAGAAATTGAATTACTTTTTAAATATTTTTTTTTCTACTTTAAAGAATAAGAGGAATGACATCAAAATTTATATAGTATAACTGCAGGAAAAACATGACACAAATATTCTAACACTTGCAAAGTTGTTTTCGTAAAGCTTTTATTTTCTACTCTAAGAAAACAAGATTTAGATAAATTTAAGTAGAATTAAATAGGATTTTTTTAACATAAATATATACAATAATGTAAATGATACCATGCTGACTCTACATCTATTAGATGAGTATTACATAAGTCCAATGTTTAGACAGCGATTCTTGCATATGACCCAGAGCTTTTCCTTATCAAACTGTGAGAAGTGAAGTATATTCAGTCCTACACCCTTCCTTTTTTTCCATTTCTTCAACCGGTCCCAACTCATATGTCTCCTAAGCCTCAAGACCCTGTGAGTTGTAATACTATCACTCCCACCTATTAATCTGAATACTTCGGCAGTTCTTACGCTAGACTTACTGAAATCGGACATGTTTTGTAACCTTAATTAAATGATTTACAGTCTGGATTTGAGTTAGGTCTGCTTGATTCGAAACAAAATAACATAATCTGCAAGCACAAAATCTTTTAAACAAACACATAATGTTGAAAGATCTCGACAAATTTTTCGCCAGAAACCAGAAACCAAAAACGAGAAAAAATAAACCCCATTGGAGAATGGATTGAAATATGCAATTGATGTAAATGCTCACGGCCGGTTGCAGAAAGCTCAATTAAAGTGTAGAATGTTTAACGGAATGTCAAATTTGACAGCGAGTTCCTAGATTTCTATAAACAGCTTGTCAAATCTGAAATCTCAGTTAAATATTTTAAACAGCAATTAAGTTTTGTGCAACCGGCTACCAGAGTCTTAATTCCATGTTTAAAGATTGTGATTTAAAATGAAAGTCCTGATATAATTATTTGTTCATATTGTCACATTGGATGACTGGAAAACAAGCTAAAGTAACAACCAGGGATTGTTTTTGATTGATTGCAGCCCTCCCAACCAAAAAATTATGAATCGTGGCAAACTTTTCTGTAATTTTCGCAACACAACGAGGTACTACAAGGTTTCCAAATGAGCATAACTAAAACCTAAGACAACACACACTCCGCTGAGCCTATACTGAATTGGGTTCAATGTTCGATATCGCAGAGTGTGTCCTAAGTAAGCGAGCAGCCATTGATACGTTCTTTCTCAACCCGCAGTTGTCCGTATTTTTTCGATTTGAGGGTAGTAGGTAGTAGATAGTAGGTTTGTTCCATATTTTTCAGTACAGACAGGGCCCATATATGCAAAGTCGACGATGACGCAAAATCCTAAAGGATTCTTATTTAAAGAAAACTCAAATAAATATGTATAAAATAAATGCACATAAAAAGTAAGGATCTTTTTTTTCTTGTTGCCAAAATGTATGAGGCATATATCAATATTTGCACTAAGGCCATCTATTTGTCTCACAGGAGAAGTCAAAACCAGATGGACCAATCTAACTTTAGAACAGGCGAAACCAGAAGAAAGAATACGTAGGCTGTCCTATGTAGATTTCCTATAAAGGATTCTTATTTAAAGAAAACTCAAATAAATATGTATAAAATAAATGCACATAAAAAGTAAGGATCTTTTTTTTCTTGTTGCCAAAATGTATGAGGCATACATCAATATTTGCACTAAGGCCGTCATTTGTCTCACAGGAGAACTCAAAACCAGATGGACCAATCTAACTTTAGAACAGGCGAAACCAGAAGAAAGAATACGTAGGCTGTCCTATGTAGATTTCCAATAAAATTTGGTTTTATCCATAGAGAAATATGAATTACTTTGTCTCTAGTAAATCAGAATTGAATAACATTTTTGTTTCTGTATTTAAAGTATATTATCTCATACTAAATTTATAGTACACTATTTACATTATTTTTAGGTTAACCTTACATTAAGAGTGGTTAAGTCCTGAAACACACCAATTTGTCTAGGAATCTCTGTCAAAACATTAGAGCTTAAATCTAAGTTGGTTAAGGGTTTAAAATTCCACCACACTTCATCATCCTTGTAAGCATGATTAAAGTCTAAATTTACTTCATTCCCTTCCTTTACATCATACATTGTAAACAATCGGCCAGGCACTAAAAAAGTTAAGACTTATTAGTTTGATATTATCACCAATACTACAAATATACCTATCCAATTAATGTTAGAAATAATTGGTTCACTAATCTAGTTCCAGAAATTTCTATTCTAGTTTTGCTCGATCGGGCCTCATAAGACCTATCAATATACATAAAACCCAATCTATAACTTAAAAGTAATTAAAATTAGTAACAATACCTTTAAAGGGAAAGACGTTAACACTAGCGCTTCACATGGCTGGATAGATACTGAGAAGAAATTGAAATGATATGTGGAGGTAACTAATAAAATATAGTTTAATAATGATAATTAGGTTTAGATATAGACTTGAATAAAAAAAACACTTTAAAAATTACCTTTCAACGAGACCTTCATGGAGGTCAAAAAGACGAGACCTTCAGGAGTGCAAAAATGTAAATATAGATAGCTATTTCACAAAAGTGCTGATTATTATAAATAGTCATTACTTTCATTATATGTATTTCTTTATTCACAATTTGCCCCTAGGGTGTAGATCATGCCAGTAAATATAACATTAAAATTACCTAATAAATAATTGATTTAAAATATGTACGTATACAAGTTAAAATTTAGTTACAAAAGACATTGGGGAAAAAAACATAAAATAAACACAACCAAAACATAAAAGAGAAAAACTACCATGAGCAAAACCAATTATGACAAAGACAATCCAAATTATTGATAAATGCATGGAACAACGGTTTCAATTTTCATTTGCGAAATATTAGTCGCTCAGTCTTCCTCAATGAGTCTGTTGACTATTTTTGTAATGTATGGTATAATGCCTTGGATTGGTTTATATCACTGGAAAAATTTAAATCTTCTAATTTTCAAGAATGGTTTTCAGCAGAACGTTGTAAACTTGTTATTAAAAAAAAAGTACAAGTCCAGTGGTTCAAGGAGTAGCAACAATATGGTGAAACGTTTTGCAACTCTCTGTCTATAAAGATATCAATCTTAATGTCAGCTTTGATGTTAGCGCTTTTTAATTTAAGTAATATGCAAATAATTAATTCCCTAACTTCATTAAGTAATAACTGTATATGTGGACCTGATGGCATGCCTAGTATATTTCTGAAAAAAATCAGCATATACAATAACTTCCACCTAGTTAGTTAGTTGTAACTCTGTTTTCTAAAATGTGTATTTATGTCTGGTGACCATGAAAATGTAGTCGAAATCTATTGAATGTAATCAAAAACTACTGAGCCATTTCCACACAATCTAAAATCCCTACCATTGTGGAGTCTTTAGTAGCAAATACGGACATTGTTCTTGTAAGGGCGTTAATTTACCGTCGAGAAATTTATAAACTTCCGAGTACTTACTTAATATACATAAAAAAAAGAAAAATTAATTTTTTTTATTTTTTTCTGACTTTTGGACAAAATATTACAAATACAATTATGATCCTGCATTTTTATTGCAGTTTTGTTAATGTTCACTAGTTCCTACTGCAATATTAGTTCAATGGCATAAAAATGTTTCGAACACAATAAAATATCTTCAATAATTACAACAAATTATTTCTTTTTAATTCAATAATATATATATATATATATATATATATATATATATATATATATATATATATATGTAGCTAGAGTTAAACACAGAAACATTTTAAAAGCCCATATCATCAAATTAGGGTACTCTCAGTTTCTTCAATATTGACCATTTTCACATGAAATTTTGTTCTGTATTTAAACATATTTTGTTGAGCTGATGGCTATTTGGAAACATCTCAAAATAGAATTAGGTGCTGCCTTTAGATTTACTATATTTAAGCTTATAATAAATATTTATGTATGAATTGTTTATTCCTTCATATGAACATTTCTTTTTACTGTGCAAACAGGTACTGAAACTGTGCTAATTCCATACTAGACAATGGTCTTTTATAACATCTATGGAAAACAATTACAAATCTGCTTGTTTACCAACATTTTATTGCTTTCTCATTGAAGGTGGGAGGGCAGTACGACGCTATGTCTATAATACATATTATTTGTTAACTAAGCTATTATAACTAGAATAATGACAGTGAAATTAGTAAAAAGACAAAAATTCAGTTAAATCAAAATAACTATACATAACATAATTAAGAAAAAACCTACAAAAGCAAAAAAGAAATATAGAATAAAAAACACTATGGGAAGAAATAAACAGGACTACAAAAACAAATCAGTCGATAAGTAAAATGTATATATTATAAAACAATAATATGCAACAAACAAAAACATATCACAGCTAAACCTATATGTGATCGTTAAGATATTTGATACACTATAATATGTCTTACTTTTGAGGGACACTGAAACTGATCTCTTGAGCTTAATATGTAATTTTAAACAGTCAAGAAATATGCCAGTGTGAAACGATTGGTCATCATCATCAATTACATATTCGAATCTTTGCGACTTTTATTTTGGGCCTTCCTTACTCGTTCTGAGTAATAAATATTTTTGACAGCCTTAACCACAGGTCTGTAGATACTTCTGTGGTTATTAAAATAATTATGGAAAGTTGATTTTCTGTGAAATTTCTCAGGTAATGTAAGGCTTTCAAATTTGCTCTAATTTCAGCTGTTTCCCTTAATTGTCTACATTTCTACATCTCTTGAGCTTAATATGTGACTCAAAATGTCTAATGTCTCGTGGCAAATGATTATATATTTTAATACTTTCATAAATTAAAAAATTCTTGGTAACCGCAGCTTTTGGTAAAGGTAGTGCTACATGGTTTGTTTGTCTCATATTGTATGTATATACAGCCCCATTATTATTACTATACTTTCTAAACAAATTTTTTTTTGTTTGATTTGTCATCACTTGAAGAGACTATTTTTCTTTTTACGGGTTTTCTAATTTTCTGTCCTTTAGTCATGTCTGAATTTTCTTTAATTTTCTGTTTCTTCTCTTTAGCAGCTGCTAATAGTTTTGTTCTAGTCTTCTTTGGTGTAGACATATAAATTCTAGATTTACCTTTCCTTCCATCCAGATTTCTCTTAAAAGTCATTTTTTTAAGTGGTCTTACAATATCAGGTGTTAGGGCACTCGCACAATTTTATTGGACACACTTTCTGAAGTGCTTGGCTATGGTTCTTCACTATTAGACATATAAACATCGTTCTGTTTGTCATCACCGATTTCCTCAACTGAAACAAAGTCAGATTCTGAAAATGTGAGTTTATTAAATGGATAACCAATGCACCAATGCCCAGGCACAGGAAGTCCGGGTAATTCCCAGCCTCACTAGAACACTAATACATCTGTGCCCAGATTGTCGGATTGATTTCAGGGGGCTTCCGGCCACTCTTAAGTCAATTAAGTCGATGCAGAGTGACGTTAGCAGTCTGATTGATCAACTTGGGAAGGTTGAAGCTAGACTGGATTCCCATTCTACAACCAGCAGTATAGATTCCAAGCTTAAGCCTCTTGAGAAGAAAATCAAAGGCCTGGAGGATGAGTTACGGTCATCATCAAGGTCTCTGGAGGGCAAGGTTAAAGCTTTTCAAACACCAAAAAAGACTGATCAAGATCTTACCAAAATGTTTACTCTCATACAAGACCAATTACATTCGCTATCAACAAGGGCAGATCAAAATAGAGTAACTTATGATCCTCTGCCCCTATCTCGCTGCATAGAGAAACATCCAAATGAACAGTCTGAACACATTGCTCTCAGGATGGACTCTGTTGTCAGTGCAATCAGGGATAAAAATACCGAGCTTGTCAAGTTCTTCACCATCAGTAAAAATGACTCACCATCTGCTGTCAGTCTGCCAATTCCTCATACTTTAAAAACCAACATTAAGCCTAATGAGTTAAAATGTATTGAACTAGAGAGTGCACCTTTGACTGTGGTAAAGAGATCTAGTACTGACAATACTGTTTTGTCAGCTGCAGAAGAACGCAAATGGTTTCACATAGATAATCAGGCTGAAAATACTACAGTGGAAGTATTGAAAGAATACTTAAACGAAAAACAAATCCACACCTTCTCTTGTGAAAAAATTCAGAGTAAACAAAACTATAAGGCTTCATTTAAGGTCTCCATAAAACCTAATCAAACTAACTTGCTTTGTAATAGTAGTATCTGGCCTGTGAATGTTTCTGTCAGACCCTACATTTTTAATTGGCAGAAAAACTCTCAACTTGGTCATGGGCGGCAGGTTGGTGAAGTCAATGATAAAAACAAAAATGTGAGGAATAACTATTAACTTTCGAAAATATGGAAATCAGCGACGACGTAGCTAAACCCAATGATCCATCTCAAGCTCTGTGTCTTCTGAACTTTAACATCCGAAGTCTTAGGGCAAAGAACTCTGAGCTTGCTGTATGTCTTCAAGCTAAATGTCCCGATTTGGTTGCGCTTACTGAGATATGGTGTTCCCCAGATGAAATTGGCAGAGTGACCATTGATGGATATGCTCTGGCATGCTCTTATTGCAGGGATTTGTCTCGAGGAGGCGGGGTCGCAATTTACTGTAGAAATGGCATTCAATTCGAACAGTTAAGTTTAAATGTGGGGTGTAGTAAGAGTGAGTTTGAGTACAGCGCAGTGAAGGTCTTGCTTGCATCAATTAACACATATGTAGTGTGTCTGTACAGAGCACCATCATCAAATGTATTAAATTTTATTAATCTACTGTATGATTTAATGGTTGATTTATTCGATAAAAACAGAAATGATAAGAATGCTTCATATATTGTATGTGGGGACTTTAATGTTAATTTTGATCCTTGTAAAAATATTATTCATGCAAACTGGATTGTGAACAACCTTATATCATTTGGTCTACAGTCTTGTATTAAGGACTATTCCAGGATTCATAACACATCAGCTACAATTATAGATAACATCTTTACAACATTTCAGCTTGAAAAAGTCAAGGTTTTGACTATAGAGAGCAACTTGTCAGATCACTTCATGCAGTATGTTATATTACCTATAAAAACCTCAGTAAAAAGTACTAATAAGCAATATAAGTATATACGCAACTTCAGAAAAGAGGCTAATATAATAAATTTTAAAAATTTCCTGCAATATGAATCCTAGGATGATTTGGTAAGAGCAAACACTGATGCTAATGTTAAGTTTGATTTATTTCTTGGTAAAATATTGTATATTATTAATAAGTCCTTCCCACAAGAGCTCATCAGATATTGTACTGATGGTTCTCGAGTATCATCTAATGCACACTGGCTTACTAATGACATTGTAAAGCAAGGCGAAGATCTACGATTTTTATTTATGTGTTGTAAAAAATCAAATAGTGAGCAAATGTGGGGAAACTATAGGGTAAGGTTGAGGGAACATAGAGAACTCATTGCAAACAGTAAAAAAATGTTTATTCACATATTTACAATAATTCCTCAAATAAGATGAAAGCTTCATGGAATATAATAAGTAATGAATTGGATTCCTCAGCTAAAAAGCCTTCATATCCAACTTTTTTCAAAAATATGAATGATAGTACTATTTATGACTACGGTCTTGCAGCTAAAGGGTTTAATGACTATTTCATTGAGAGTATAAGGCAATTGTCTGGTAGTCAGTCGAGCAATCTCGGACTTAGTATGGGAACCTGTGACGAATCAATGTTTCTCCAGCCAGTTAATGAACTTGAGGTACACACATATCTAAACTCAATCTCAAATAAGCACTCTGGTGGTATTGATGATATTCCTTGCTCGCTGTTGATAAAAGTGTCAGAGCATATATCTCCAGTCCTTACCTACCTAATAAATGAATCCTTTAAAGAAGGTATATTTCCCACTCAACTAAAAACATCTATTATTCGACCTATACACAAAAAGGGTGATATTAATAGAATAGATAACTATAGACCAATCTTTTTGACTGCATTCTCTAAGATATATGAAAAAGCATTTTATGACAGACTCAGTAACTTCTTGAATAAAAATAGGAATATACCTAGTACTCAGTTTGGATTTCGAAGGGGCTGCTCAATGGCTGATGCTATTGTTTCCCTTGTTGGGGAACTCGTTCGGGCGTTGGATCAGGGTTGTGCCACCATGAGTGTTTTCTTTGATTTCTCTCGCGCCTTTGAATTGGTCAATCACTCTGTTTTATTATGTAAATTAGAACGTTATGGAGTGAAAGGTACTCCACTCAAATGGATTGAGACATACCTGTTTGACAGGAAACAAAAAGTCATACTGCTGGTGAATGGCCAGAAGTATCAATCTGAATTAGCAGACGTTCCTACAGGTGTTCCACAGGGAAGTGCGCTGGGACCCTTATTATTCCTCGTCTATATTGCTGATATTGCTCAGTCAGCTTTGTTGGGCCCTAATATTATATATGCAGATGACATAACTTCTGTCATAACAGGTGTTTCTTTGGCTGAGATAAGGAGATTAGCGGAGGTCAGCATTGAGCAAATGCTTGATTATTGCAGATTGAACAATCTTGTCCTCAATTTACAAAAAACACTCTTAATGCTGTTCAGTACCCGTGCAAATGACACAAGTCTAAATCTAAATATATGTGGTAATGATATGGGCAATGTTAACACTGCTAAGTTCCTAGGCGTCATCATGGATTGTAACTTAAATTGGTCAGGTCATGTCGACTATATTCTTAAAAAACTTGCCACCCATTCGTTTGTCATTTGGAAACTAAGAGCAGAAGTTGATAGAAGCATACTAATGTCTTATTACTATGCCTACGTCTATTCCTTGTTAAATTATGCTATAGTAGCTTGGGGAAATTGCTTGAGAGTGAATGAGGTATTAGTTGCACAAAAGGGGATTATTCGAACAATCCTCTTCAAGGGATCAAGGGAATCTTGTCGTCCACTCTTCTCAAATCTTCAACTGTTGACAGTTGTATCAATTTATATACTTCAATGTGCCCTGTACATTCATAAGAATCTTAACTCTTTTACTCTGGTTGATGACATGTCTCACTGCTATCCACTCAGAAATGGTTCCGACTTAAGACTACCGGCTGTTCGACTGACTGCAACTGCTAAAGGTTCCCTTGTAATGCCCTTAAAAATATATAATCACTTGCCGATTGAACTCAGACGAACTATAAATTTAAAATCTTTTAAAAGAAAACTATTTGACTTGCTTAGTAGGGATCCCATTTACAGTTTGAATGAGTTTTTCTCTAGAAACTTTGTATGATCTTGAGATATTCTGACTTGTATTTTAACTTTTACACTATTTTATTTCACTTTTAACTTGATTAGGTATGTTGTAGTATTATTCTTAACCTATTATATTATTATATGTATTTTACTTTTATAATCATCGACGAAACACATGTCACACTGTGATCTGTTTGTGAATAAAGGAATTTGAATTCGAATTTATAAATTCCAGACTTATGGAAGCCTTTTCTAATATTTCGTGGGGAAAATGCTCTATAAAAAGGAACATTGACTAGTTTTGCAATGTTTAAGATGGAAATTGTTTTATTTGTATTTTCTATATTTACCATCCAATTGTTAAAGCTAATGGAGCAAAATTTTTTGAAAGGGTTATACACGGACACTTCCAGTGGCTGTAATCGGTGAGACGTATGTGGAGGGAACAACAGCATATCTATATCATTCTCTCGGCAAAAATTTATTGTGCCAAGGCTTGCATGCGTCTTGTGATTGTCAACCAACAGTAAAATATGTTCTTTAGTTGAACAGCTGGTATTCTGATGTATATGACAAAGAACATCAACAAACAGTCATGCAACCACTTTTGTTTGCTAGACCCAACGAAGCTGATGGGGCACCTTCCATAAAATGTGGTAAAAATTTCTGTCTGAAATATAAAGCATAGTGGCAGGAAATTTCCATTGACTATGACAACCATTGTTATCAGACTTCCTCGCTCAGGAGTTCCTTTTTCATCTACAACTTTTGGTGAAGATAAGACAGTAGAGACTCCTGTCTCATCAAGGTCAAACATTCTTTGAGCAGGAAATTTGTACTTGGCGAGCAGTTGTTCTAGATTAGAAAAAAACTCCTCTACACTTGATTTATTAAACCCAGAAACTCGTGCCATGCTAGTATTTTCAGGTCTTCGAAGACTAAGGATTGGATTACGTCGCATGAATGATTGAAGCCAATGTGTGCCCCCCAATTTTGTACTTTCCCATTTAGGAGGAAATGTACAGTGAGTAGCACTTGCAAATTCATATCTTATTTCGTGATAGGTTAACCCATGCCAAATTTGAGATGCCCTTTTAATATAACTGAATAACATCTCTTCTTGCTTGGCACTAAAAACTTGTGGCATAAAATATTTTGATTGTTTTACTGTTTCACTTAGTACTTCTATCAGATTCTTGACCGGAATCATCCGAAGTTGGGTTGCTATGTGTTTTCTTTTTATTTATTCTCTGTTGATGTGTTGATCTTTTTACGCCATATGTAGCAGCTGCATCTCAATGTGAAATTTTTTTTGATACTGCAGCCTTAACTCCTTGCAGCATATTATTTTCATTTAATTCAGCCCTGTTTGTTTTTTTCTTGTAAGTCCTCACCATCTGAAAAAAAAACTACAACTAAAAACTAAATTCATAAAGGGCAGATTGGGCCAGGCCGAAAGTGCCCCATATCTACTGGCTCAATGTGCCCCCACTGTTATTGTTTAAAATAAACATGTAAAAAAATATTTAACCTCAAATTACTGATTATATTATGCATACTGATATTCCTTGATATACATGCAATTCACAAAAAATAAGTAATATATAATATTAATGTTATATTAATATCTACCTTTATCTCCTAAATCTGCAAAAAAATGGAAATATTGTACAAAAACACACAGGACGCTGGTAACAATGCTGGTTGCAATCTAAACTAGATTTTTTTTGTGATTTATTTGCAGTATACTAGGGCCATCTATCGTAATTTATTTCAGATTTTCATGTCGAGTTTATTGTGGGAAATTTGAAGTGTCAATGTGCCCCGTGGCCCCATGAGCCCCATCTCCCACTACCTCATGGCTCTTACTATGACCCAATACTATTTAATTTATTTATAAGCAAATTTCCACAAAACTATTAAAAACAGTTGGTTCTGAGGGTATATTACTTCTTAAATTGTACATTGACACATTTTTCTGTTGGTTTTCTCTGAATGACATGCTCTAATGAAATGTTACAATATAACCTTTTGTTATGGCCATGAGCTTGTTGTTTTCCCTTTTAAAACGAATAACAATAACTTCAAGGGTTGTCAATGGTATTTGTGATCCTGCGATTCAATTTGATAATACAATTGTTTTCTTTACATATAAAATTAAAGCCAAGGCAGTAAGCTTGGTTCATTCAGAGATCCTCAAGGGACTTCTGAGCTAGGACCTTAAAGACAATTTATTCCGTTCTTGTGCGGCCAATCCTGGAAGATGGATCCCCAGTTTGGTCACCGCACTACCACATTTATATTGATAGTATAGAAAGAGTCCAGACAAAGTTTATCAAGGCCATTGCCATTAGATTTGGACTTTTGGTTGACCTCGACTAGCAGAATAGAGCTCAAGAGTTATTGGGTTTGAATTTGGTAGAATACAAATCAATATCACATTTCTATTTAAATTTGTAAATTGATTGATTGATCGCTATCATAGGTTAATTCCACAGCGATTTTTTGAAACAAAGCATGCTTTACCAATCTTAAGGTCATAGAAAGTGTTCACTACTACACTAACACTTTCACTGAGAATCCATTCCACTTAGTTAACAAAAGAAAATTATTGAGACCCATATAGCATTTTTGAAGTCATAATATTTCTCATATAGTAAATTGGTTCCAATAGACTGACTAATGATACTGCCAACCCTTGACTTGTTGCTTGTAAGGACTGATCTATCAGTTCTAAATATTTGATACTGATCTTCGTTTTCATAAAAAGATTCAATTAGATCAAAATTCCTGTATCGGTTTTGTACTTATTAAAATATAATTTTTCAATAAAGTTACATTTTGGTGCATTCATATACAAGATCTTTAATCCAGATACCTTGATAATTTATCCCAATATATCATACCTAGAAGTAATCTACACAATTTACACCTACGAAATGTAGTTAGACTGAACATACCACAGCATAATTCATCTAAATTTATAAACTCATTTAGTTTTTTTGCTGTAGAATTACCTAACTCAAATATGTTTAACATAATACTGGATAACTATCTTCAAGTATTTAAATGAAAATACAGGTCTTATCTCTTACAAAAGTGCCAGTAGAAATGAGTATGTTATGTAAGTATAATTATTTATAGCTTTTTTTCTGTAATTTTGTATTAGTTTTTCTCTCAGTTTTTCTATTGGTTTCTTAGTACAACTTAAGATTTTTTTATTCTATCAGGTGGCATAGCTCTTTGAGAATGTTACTTGTTTCTAAAACAAGAATGTTTTGATTTAAAGAGGGATATTTTATCTACCCAGAGCCATGCTGTTTAGTCAAAAAAAAAAATGTTTTTAAATTGGAAGAGATGAAATAATTTTGACAAGTTTCATTGTTTTTTTAAAAGCTAACTGCTTTTGAAATTAACTATTTCATTTTCTAAGTTGTATAGTGAAAAAAAATCTATCATTTTAACACTTGAAATTAAAGCTTTATTGTTATGGATGAATCTATCTTTTGCCAAATAACTCCTAGGTGATGTCGAATATTGAAAAAGTGTAAGATGCAAAAACACTTCTACAATGAATGCAGAAATTGACAAGACCAATATGGGTCAGCATCATCACAAAGTTTGGGGTGTGAAACTAGATTGTAACCTTTAATAAAATTTACCATGTAAATTGTTCCAAATGCCAACAATACTAACAAAATAAAAATTTACCATGCTATATCTTTATTAATTAGCTAAAGAATCACATCCTGAATTATTGGCATGCAACTAAAAAAGTACCCTGTGTAATGCATATATAGAAAAGCCCAGATATTTTCCATTATACCATCTATTTTTAAAAACAGTTTTTCACCAGAGTACAATCTGATAGATATGTCAAAGATTGTGAGTGAAAAATATTTCAACTTTGCATGCATTATTCGGTATGAAAATTATAATCAAATGCTCCTGCAGGTGGGATATCATGCCATGAGATCTGGCCAGTTGTTTGTATTTGTTAAAAGAATCATAGTAATTCTGTAAAACCAAAATCAAAAATTTCTTGTGACTTTCCATTGCAGCTAATACAATTCTAGTGGTATATATTATATTGTGGTATAGAAAATTACGAGGAAAATTATCTTTGAAGAAAAATAATTTTACTAATTTATTATGAATATTCTATATTCTGTTTATATGGGAGTTTTGGGTCTTGTTGAGTGTCAAATTTCCTACAATTTTCAAAACATTGCAGTGCAAAAACTCCTTTATATAGTATTATAAATAAGAGGATCCTTACAGTGTTGCCAAATTGCCTTACATTTCTTGATTTATGATGTAAATATCTAAACTCTACTTTGCCAGTGATTGAGCTGTAATGTTTTTTGTTAGGGATTTAATGATGACGCCTTCAATGCCTAACCTGGTGCTAAACCAGTACCGTAAAAAAGAGTATATTATATAATAATATACTCTAATTATCTATTCTCCGTGCAATTTTAACATAATTAAAGTAAACGTGACGTTTATAACTATATAGTGCCTTACAAAGTAATAACTATTTGTTATGCTTTTTTTTTACAAAAGAACGGTTCATCTTTAAATTTTTTTGATGAAATGTGTAAGCTCTACAGTGAATCCAAAAAAAGTGAGAATATTAAAAATACCTAATCTCTACAAGAGCCATAATTTTATTTACAAACTTGTACTTACAATCTTTAGTTTTTCTTTTTAGTATCATTTAATAATCATTAACATTATTAAACTGTTCTGTATTCCCTATAATACACTATGGTAGTTGTTTGGAAAAAAATTGCTTTATGTTTATTTAATATTAATTATATTTAATAAAGAAGTGTATCAGAGTTCATTACTTTTAATTTTAATTTGAACTATATGGAATTTAAAATATGGGATCTTTAAGGAGGAAAATTAGCATCTTCAACATTATTGATAAGGAACGGAGGTTATTTTCGCCCAAAGGAGGAGTATCCTCCAGACTGGAGGACGGTTGACAACCCTATAAGTCCTAGTGTATAAGATAATAAAATTAATATAATATAATTATACCAGTGCTTAAGTGTTTCCCATGTAAGTTTAAAACACCAGTTTTCTTGACATGTTTGATAATTTCCTTAGATAAGTGCCTTTCATCTTCATCTATCGTTTGTACATGAAAAACAGGACTAATAAGTTTCCTTCTATTTTTCACAGCTGATTTATGCATTGTTTATGTACTTTCCTTTCAGAAAAAACCAAACAAAAACAACAAAATATTTCAAGAAGTTTTTAGGTTATCGAACAAAAAACAGCGTCACCAACTTTCTAAAACAAAATTGGCATTCAGCAGGAAAAAAATTCCCTAGATTGAAACAAAATTACTCACAACGCGCAACGTACGGACAAATATGTACAAACACAGGATGCCTGGTTAGTGAGCCTGGAGCGCAGTGTGCCCAACCTTTTCAAATAGAAATTCCCTTGATGGGTGTCAAAAATTCCCTATTTTCAGTTATTTTGGAGAAAAATTCCCTAACTGCAAATCGGCCTCTCTTTGTGGTCATAAAAATCGAAGGGACCGGGAGGGGGGGGGGGGTGTAAGTGCATACAAATTTTCTAATCTCTTCTAAACAACTAACGATAATGTCTTGGGTATGTTCTCTTACGTTCCCCACCGATAAGCTTTCAAGGTGCTGACAGAATGAAAAGGATTAAAATGGTTAATTGTTATTTGGTATTACCAAGTTAGAATTCAAAAAAACAAAGGATATATATCGGGCCGGTTCCCCCCACAACTCGCATCAGGGCTGGTCTTAGCCGAAGGTTTTATTCGTATTTGCAAGTATACGCTTCATTAGACAGAAACAAATTTATTTTTACAAAATCAGAAATTAAAAACTATAATACAAACAAATGATACAACGTAAAAATATAATATTAAAAATAATTGCTATGACTAGATATTTTTAAACGAATACATTTTCTCGTTATGTAGTTTTAAGTGATCCTCTGTTATTTTATATTGGACGACATCATCATTGTCGGCCTGTAAGCTACTCCTAAAAGTGCAAACAGCATTTAATGATGTTTCGGCTAATCTATTCCGTTTTTTTGTTTTAGTGTCGGTTAGTATTGAAAAAATACGTTCCGCTTCCGCATTTGAATGAGGAAGAATTAAAATGACATTTACCAATTTGGATAAGTTGGGAAATGCCAAACTGTCATCAAATAGTTTTTTTGAGCATATCTCTAACCACATCTCATCAATTTGCAAAGATCTTAATTTTTCTTTTTCAAATTCGCTTAATGAATCAGGCAAATTTCTCCATTCATTTTCGATCTCTGTTTTATCAATGTCAATAACTGACTGAAATTGATTACATAATGCGATAAAATTAACTTTTCTCTCAGACTGACATTTTTTGAATGCTATTTCAAAACTTAAAAACCTCATATCTTGAAAAATCGCATCAGGTAGTCGTTTTTGAAGATCTACTGCGACTTCTATATAAAAATTTAGACAGTGTTTTAAAAATGCTTCTTTGCCTTCTTTTGGCATTTGTTGCAAAATTTCGTTGCATTCCGCTCCTAGATATATTTCTTCCAGGGGGAGAAAAAATCTGGGATTTCTCAAATTTAATTTTGTTAAATCTTCGTCCAACGCTGATGGCGTTAGATAATTTCTGCATAATTGTCTCATTAGAGATAGTGTTTCTGAATAAAGCAAATGAATTAATGGTTGTCTGCTTTGAAAAAGAGTATTGAACATATTAAAAAGTTTTAACGAATATTTTAAAAATAATAGGTGTGCCTTAGTGTACACATTTTTAAGTTCACTGAGTACAAACTCGGCACTTTTTAATTTGTCTTCATACACAGCCACTGTAAAATAATGTTCCAAGGTGATCCAATTTTCAATGACGCGATTTATACAATCGTACCTGCTTAGCCACCTAGTTGTAGACAATTTTAACATCCGATGTTTTTTTTCGTTGAACCACTCTTGCATTTCATGCAACTGAGCGAACCTTTTTGCACTACCAGATATATAATTATAAATATTTCTGACCAGATCTTCTGGAGACCTCGGAAGGAACGAACACGCATGAGAAGCTACCAATGCCGCTGAATGACATATACATCTTAAAAGAACTACATGGGACTGTTCGTCTTGTAGCAACTTGAAAAACGAATGATGCTTTCCCACCATTACACTCGCACCATCACTGGCAACACCTAAAAGTATAACGCCATATATAAATATCGATATATTATTAATGAGATGATAGTCTCACGCCTCTGCCTTTTGAGAAAATATTGAAATGTTTGAAATTTTTAATAGTTATTATTGATTTTACATTTATTTTAAATATTTAGATTTTATTTTAAACTTTTTACCATTTTTTACTGACTCTATATTAGACATTCACAATTGTATATCACAATATGGTATTATCAACGAGTTTATATGTTAAATACAAAATATACATAAATTTATAATAACGGGAACTGCTTCTAACGTTATTTACATAATGATCAACTAACATGCTTATTACATACGTACTACCTACCAACTATATTTTTCAAAGGTATTTCATGTTTTTGCAAACAGGCCTTGAATACCCCATATAAATTTGTTGCTCCTAAGTCCCGGGCATCTACTTGGATTAATTCCAGAAGCTTTGTTTGTATTCCATTTTTAGCAAAACGTACTAATATGGCTACACTTTTATAGTCGCCGATATCTGTTGATTCATCCAATAAAACAGAGAACAAGTTTGCTCTTAAATAACTTACTAAATCGTTACTAATAATCTCCGTACATTTTGTTTCTTTTAAACGCATGTCTTGGCAAATTTTACTATCCGGAAAAATCTCTTTTAGAATTGGTTCTAATTGATTAATTGTTCTAAAGGCTACGTTATTGGCTGCATAAAATGCTGCTAATTTGATTTCAGCCTTTTTAACATCTGTTTGATGAACATGTTGAATGCTAGTGCGAAACATTTCCGTTATGTTTTTAGTTCCCTTTATTATTTTCATTTTTTCTATGTGCTTGCGAGTACCAGCATGTTTCTGTAAATCACTTTTTCCTGATTTCATCGTCACGTTGCAAACTTTACATCTAAAAGTAAATATTAATTTATTAAAAATAAGTAACATATTTATATTTTGTACAAAAAAATATGGCTCTTACCTTGCTTTATACTTGGAGGTTGTATCAGGCAATAACCATGTTTTAAAAATGGGATCATCTAGCCAATATGGTTTAAATATTTTACTGCTATCTATTTTCCTTTTCTTAGTCTGAAATTCACCTTCGCTGTCGCTTTCATTCATTTTTAAAATTTGCTTCTAGTAATTATGCGCAAGAGATACAAAGGAACAAAGTATCATTCCACAAAATAGATTTCGGGGAAAACCTGACTATTCGAGTGCGGGGAACTACGTTGCCATTCAATAAGGACCAGAAAATAGTAGCTTTGTTGCCGAACTTTCATCAGATTCGGGATTTCCAAATTTGTGAAAAAATTAAAATGATCTGAGACTAAAATGTTTTTGATGATGTTATAGTGCATATCTTAAAAAATTCCCTAATAATTGAGATATATCTGAAAAAATCCCTTTTTCCCTTTCTTGTTCTAAAATTCCCTAAAAAGGGAAAATTCCCTGCAGTTGGGCACACTGCTGGGGCGTAGTACCACTTGCCGACATTTGCTTAAGTTGGTAACGTTATTGAAAATATCGGAATATGCTTTATGAACACACTTCGTTAAATTTTTGATGTGAGCTGAGCTCTGCTAGCTGGTCAGTAGAAGACTGTAGCGCACCCGCACACGCTGATTGATTCCATTCATCCATCCATTATATTATATATATATATATATATATATATATATATATATATATATATATATATATATATTACATTATAAAGTAGAATTGTTAAGAAAGAATACACACAGTAGTTAGGATGTTTACTTACCCGTTTGCTGCAAAACGCAGATTTCTTGGTATGCAACACATCATTCGCTAACCGGAAAAACGCATCGCTTCTTGTCGGCGGACGGGGGCGCTGCAAAAAGTTCTGCCACTAATCTTTTATTTATGGATCAATCAATCATCTTCTGTCTGGTTAACATACTCATTTAAACAACGGTGTAAATTCAATTGAATTATAACAACTGCATAAAAATAACAAGTATATTCGTTGTGACTAAAACGCCTGTTATAGATATTTTATTTTATTCTGTTCCCTAACTAGTATTGTTATATCACTAGTACTTTTACAACCAACGCAATATCACATTCGGAATTAAGAAATCTGTAGTATTTGAAAATGTCTGCATAAATGATCTAAAATGACTAGTCATTTACTTTTATATTTATAAAACATCCATTGGTAAGTAATTATTTACTTTTTTACACCACCGCCGATTTTGATACCTGTGATTTTGAAGTCCTGAACGCGAATTTATTTTTTTCTTTTTTATAAAAGTTCACTGGTTGTGTATGAAACTACTACAAACAATTATAAAAAACGTAACAAATCTCCCTTCTTGATTCTTGTGCCTTTTGTGTTGCTTTAACGATGATGCCTACGACGCCTAACCTGGTGGCAACCAGGTACTAATCCACCTAGTGGTTTCGCCCTCCTGCTGGTGTACCGGTTCACCTGTGTATGTAACAATAGTGTCCATAATTAATTTATATCAATTATTGTTCTTATTTAAAGATGTATCTCAATGGTTTTCCGTGATGTTAAGATGTCAACATGGAGGAAAAGTCATTAGTACAAAAAGTATGATGTATGGCTGTTTTTTTGAACGTTGCATATCTGTCTAGAACAGTTGAAGATGAATTAATATTAATTACCATTAACGTTTCATTATAAATAAGTATTGATTGATATGACCAGATATGAACTGGTACGAATAGTACTGCTTTTTAAACATTTTTATTTTTAACTAAATTTGATATCAAAAATTAACTTTTGACAACTTGGTAACACATTTTTCAGATGCTTTACTGTTCGGCCAAAACTATTTTTATCCACACTCATAATTATATGAAGGTATATTTGTGTTACGGGTCGGATTGACCAATTATAATGTACCTTACGATCGTTATATATACGTATATTAAACAGAGTATAAACAAGGTTTATTAAATCCTAGGTATGAAGCCTGGTGGTAGGGGGCTCCAATTTTGATTGTAGATGTGTGTTGGAACCCCGGTTTAAGCGGTGACTTTTTTTAAACAAAATATATAATTTTTTATGCAGTTTTAAAAATCGGATTGGGTTTTGGTTAACTCTGGTTAAACAATAATGTCAAATTTTAACAATTTGACATCATCGTTATCCAAATTGTCCCTTCCTCCTGTTTCGGGGGCTTTGGTCTGACAATACCACGTTGGGTGGCATGTTTTGGAGGTTTTCGCGGTTGTTCATCGTGGACAGTAAGGGGAGAGAGATCTTGGAGGTATCACCCTTGAACGCATCCTTGTCAACATATGCATATAAGTTAGAGAACTGTAAGTGATTACAGGAGTGGGAATACCACTCTCAGACACGTGTAAGGGTGTTTTGAGATTTAATGCGGGTCCTACGAGATGGATTATCCCTGCTGACTTTCAACGGCTAGCTTTGCCGCACGAGACGTCCTCCCCACAAAGTAGCCAAAGTGCCTCAGCCTGTAGATTTCTCAGGGCAGGTTTTGAAACTGGGGCTGTTGATAGCCAAAGACCTACGTCTCAATAACGGAAGCCGACGTGGGCATGTAGGGATTCTCACAGTAGGATCTAATGGGGGTCAATTCCGGACAAAGCATGTACCTCCGTAGCACTAGGTTTAGGTAATGACCACACCACATTCTGATCCCCTGAATGACGAAGGCTATCGGGTTTTATTTATCGAATTGATGAATACTTTGTACACACATAAAAAGAAAGGAATGTGTATAAAAACGAAACGTAAACAACTATCATCAGATGGTGTTTTGGAAATGATGCAATAAAGAAAAACTACACCACAGGCGTAAATTATTGAATAATGTCTAAGGGATATCCTAATTTCAGCGGTAGTTGTACCGCGAACAAGACTCCGCTTAACGCCGTCAATCGTCAAACCCACTCTAGACGAACGGCTGCAGTTGTCCGCCACCGCACTTAACCATTTTTCTTTCGTACAGCGGCAGATAAACCGCCATTGCTTCTCTGAACACAATAAGGATAGGGCTGGGGGTTCTCCAGGGACCTGGATAGGATTGAGTGTTTTTATTCCAACATTCCTAGGACTAAACCGCGTTCATGTTCTTCTATTCTACGTTGGTGTTTCAGCACCTTGAGGGAAAGGCCAGCCGAAACCTTTGTCAGTAAAAAAATATTGTGATTGACTTTAGATGAAACATCCGACTGTCTGTTTGATTATCATGGATTATCTAAGCAAACTGAGTTAGGATTACGGGCCACAACGCATTTTATATCATTTGAAAGGGGGCGTGTACCTTAATATTCCAGACTTATATACATTTTCCACCATTAGAACTAACCAATCGCAGCTCAGTATTAAGTGTCATGTTCCTGACATTTTGTGTTTCAAATTGTGCAGCACGGGCCCCGGTGTGTGCTTCTCTGTGAAATACAGACTTCTGTCAGTTAGTTCTGTCGGATTCCTATATTAATTTGGCGACCTACTTGGAACTCAAACGCTGTGGAAGTAATCCCGTTACAAAAGTTCCAACGAATACCGTGAGCGCGGAGATTCTCACAGCTCACGCTCATCCAAACGAAACACAAGGGCTACCGATTAAGCTAAAATCAAATTGTACCTAGACGAGTCCACGGGTGAAATGGGAGGGTCTATAACATCCAAGGATGCCATGGAAGACGCATTGGCAGCCTGAAACAATGCCATATACCGATCGTCCTGTCCGCTCAGAAAAGCCTATACCTAGGGGTTTTTAGGTGGAACGGCACTTGAACAATTGAACGTCTAAAAAACGATGCAAATAGAGCTCACTACGTACTCTTAAAGAGCAAGGAACATGTTGATCGGGAAGCCTACTTATAAGTCAGAAGGATTGCTCAAGCTCCTGAGCTTCGACAAGGAGATAGATGCCCTGAAGAAAACGTAACATGTGAGTCATGTGACCTGCTAGCAAAAAGGACACTTTAGTAGCCCCTTCCTAGTATAGGATAACCAGGTTGCCATCCCAGACTAGAGGAGACGAACTCAAAGGTTGCGGGAAAAATTGTGACAAGAGAATCCTTAAAATGAGCGGTAGTTGAATTCAGTCTCCACAGGTTCTGATGAAATTATATCCGGAATATTACAGGCAGGCCTGGATACCATCTTTCCCGATCGGAAAGGGTGGTGCAGACAAGTAGTAGTAACATAGTACTGAGATATGTCTCCAAAACGAGGAGACCGGTAAATGTAGCCTTCATAGTGCTGGGTAATATTTAAAGGTGACAAACATCGATGGTTGTCATTCGATGTTAGAAGTTTGACGTTGATAGAAATATAATTCAATTCTTCAAGTTTAAATTCTCTTCCAAAATAAAAAATGTAGTTTCAAACGAAATTAGGTATTTTTTATTGATTGGATAATTTTTTCCGAGTTGGCAACGCTGGCAACCCGTGGCCACGACGCGGCGCAGGGTGTCTTGGGTCTAGTTTCGGGGAAATACAGATATTTAGTGTTTTTATTGATTTTTAAGTTGTATTTAAGTAGACGTAAAAGAACGGCAAGAGTCGTAAAGACGTAACGTGATAAAGTTATATTCTCATATTGTAGTGTGTAATACTGTTTTCAATACCTGTATTTTATTTTATGTTTATAAATAAGGTAAGTGTCAGTTTTGTTTTTCAAAACATTTATTGTATGTTCTACAATTCTACGGCGTATTGTCAATGGCATCGAAAAAGTATGATTTTTAGAAGAATTCAATTATTTCGTGAGATATTGGTAGTAACTGGTTTAAGCGGTTATCTGAATATTATTTATTATATATAGAAAAATTTGGAGTGTTTTTTAATTCCTACATTTTTCTAATGAATTATAGGCAGTTTCTAAGCAGGTCATGCTAGTTAAAATTAATTTTGGTAGTGCCAATAATTATAGATCAAATGTAATAGTGCAAACCTATAAATCTTTAAAAAATGTCACTCTCTACAAAAATTGCAATTTTTTAAAAGCCTTTATTTAAGTTAACTTGTATGTTAGTTAAGTTTAGGTAAAATCTTACAAGTAACTTTTGGAGCAGTGCTCGTTATCAGAATTGATTAAAATTTGATATACATACGTACGTAAACCGGATGACATTTGGACACAATCGTGAATGTCTTATAGAGAGTGCCTAAGATTTAAAGCTAAAAAGTACAAAAATAATTCCCGTTATCGGAAGACAATTGTCTATTTACTTAAGTGCTTGAATTTATATTAAAAAACATTGTACCCGTATCTTAATATTAAAATGTATACCATAAATAGTGGTAATGTATAATGCGTCTTAATACTCATAACTCAACCCTGGCAATTTAGAAAATATTTTTTCCATACTTAACATGCAAACATCGAATGACATCGATATTGATTTAACATCGATGTTTTACCACGATGTTATATCGACATCGATGGTTGCTTTCGATGTCAACTTCGATGCTAAACATCGATGGTTTGTATCGATGTCCCAGCTCCCAGTACTAAGCCTTCATCCTGAAAGCCAGGAGAAAATACTATCCAGTCTTCCGGTTCGTCTCGTCGAATGCAGACCTGTGTGTTGTTAACATAAGTGGTGCCACGTGTTCGGTTTTGCTGCTTTATTTCGGGGGGAAACGGGAGACTCAACCGCTCAGTGTGGAAACTAACGACCCCGCTAGAAAGGGAGCATACGCTGTGAACGTGTGAGGCCTAGTTGTTCCTGCATTCTATCCCGTTCGTCTGCCGCAGTTCTACATAGAATATTAGCGTAACGGCCGCTACGTGGCGGGAGTGGGAGGGGTAAGGGGATAGCTTGAAAGAAAAGGTTATCTCGTGAGACCAGTAGTACTCTCAAGGGGCATGTAGTGGAAGCCAAGATGCATTAGAAAGTTTTTAAATAAAGTCAAATTTAAAGATTTTGAAATACACGGGGTGACCGGGAGCTCAGAGCTAGCCATCCGGACATCCCACCAATAACGTCCCCAAACCGGAATAAAGTGTATCTCGCTCCGAGGGTCGCCGGATAAAGCGAGTAAGCTCCGGACGGGGAGCAATCTGGCAAGTTGCGAAGTGCAGTGCCAAAAACATATATTGGAATTGGAATTGGAAATACTATCATCAGCGACCCAAAATCTTATCTTAACCTCTTTCTTGATGCAAATTTTAGAAAATATTGATGAGAGACGTTGACAGATACCTTATAGAGAAAACTCGTATCTACTGCACAGGATCCAACATGCACAGGGAGGAAGACAATAGAAGCTGCACACTGTGCTGAAAGCGTAAAATTTATAGACATTTTTAAAGTACTGGGTACCATCTAGTTAATTTTATTTATCTGGCAGACCTGGATCTAAATGGCACTAAGTTATTCTGCCATTATTGGCGTTCATTCCTATTGTTTACTTTGATTACGATTTGACAGTCAGTGGCATACTATATGCCTCCTTTGAATAAATAAATGTACAGGAAAGAGCCTAGCCGTGACCTTGACGTGACCGGTGACTGGTGAAACATTGGAATGCATGTCTTTAAGGGAGAACTGCACGCAAAAAGTGAAAAACTAGCGACAAGGTCTAGTCAAGTTCAAAGTAAGATGAAAAGGTACCTACGTATTAGAAAAAACTTCCTGCATGTCCGACCTCAAAAAAATGTGTTATGTATAGGCAATTTAAATTAAATTTCGTTTAAAAGGGTTCTCGCGCTGCAGAAATACAAAGACATGAGTACGATTTACCATTTCAAATTTTGCAGTTACCTAGACAAAGGATTAATGCAAGGCGGTAAAGAGCTATTTTGTGGAAAAAAATTATATGAGACGGCATTTGCGTCAAAAAGTGGTCGAAAATGGACAAATCTACTTCTATTTTATAATTCTAGATTAGATTTTGTTCATAAAAAATCGCATTTAGCGCTTAACTATACATATTTTCCTATTGAAATCACATTGAAGCTAATACATATCTCTTATAGTTTTAACATAATATTGCAGCGGCGGAAGGCTTGCAAATGATCCATTATACTGCGTGCAGTTCCCCCTTAACAGTTCACTTTAGATATTATTAAATATGACTTTTGACATAATAAACCTTTCTTATAAATACCCTTATATTTATTCAGGAGTTTAAATTCAACGTTTGTTGTTATTGATGCTTTAAAATTAACGTTGGGTCTGAAATAGCGATTTATTAAAGTTATAAAGAAATGTGGCAATTTTGCCGTCTGGGCAAAATAAATTAACATAGCGAGAACGCCTTCTGGATGATGAGCTGTCGTGATATGTGCCCACTAATTACAATAATTGAATCTAAAGCTTGCTCTTAAGAACTGCTTACAACTAAGAATTTATCGGCGCAACCATATGAGAGCATATTTGGATAAACTTGCAACTCATTTGAAAGTCATATTAGTCTTTCATAAGCTGTAAAATGCATAGAATTTTTCTTGTTTGTTTAGTTTCGACTGTCCTTTTGTATTTCTGCTTTGTTTTTATTACTTTACTTGAATTTAATAACATTTGAAAGTCATATTAGTCTTTCATAAGCTGTAAAATGCATAGAATTTTTCTTGTTTGTTTCGTTTTGAATGTTTTATTACTTTGCTTGAATTTAATAATAATCTAAAATTAACCGACTGTGTTATGCATGACGCCATGACGAATCGGCTACGAATAATGAAAAACCTATTCGTATGACTGTTGAAACGTGGTTAAAATGAAAAGAGTACAATTTGACGAAATGTAAAAATAGGTACCAGCGTATAATTCCGCAAAATAGAGATCATTTGTCCCAGATTTCTCAAAATAGAGGAAATTTGTCGTATTTATGGAAATAGTAAGAGTACCAGAGTACATGGACCTGAAAAAGAGAACATTCCTCTTAAAAAGAGTATATCTGGTCACCCTATTTAAAGCAAACTGTAGTAAGCTTATATAGGTATATCACTATATCTTTATTTACAATGTTGGTCACCCTATTTAAAGCAAACTGTAGTAAGCTTATAAAGGTATATCACTATATCTTTATTTACAATGTTTATTTGATAATTAGGACACTATTTTCATGTTTGTCTGCCTTGTTTAATATGTGAGTAATTATTATAATTTATAGGTATTTATTCAAAGCTGTGTGTCGATCAAGATACGAATTTACAAAAATGAACACATCTACCCAGTTGTGTATTTAGAATGCCGTCCTAGAGGGGAGACAAACATTTGATAACTAAAAAAAAGTTCTTGGTTCTTGTTAGTATAACATAAGCATGAAGACTAAAGAAACAAAAAAGTTCTCAATGTTTGTGAGGTAAAAGTCCTGAAATGCTTTATATAATGTAATTTTTGCTTGGGTTATTAGCTCGGGGGGAAGGGGGTGCGGGGTGCATTGTCCCCTGCACCTACCCAAACCCGAAACTGTCGTATGTGGGAATACAGAACATGATATATTAAAGAAAACATAGCATGCATGCCCTATTAGCTTGGTAATTTGGTTCGCAAGGTTTCTTTGCTCAATACACTAGTGTAATCCACAAAGCTGATTTTTTTCTATTTTTAGTTCTTACATTGTGGTACTCACGCACATATTATGGATGAAAGCCAGGACAAAATATGTGATAGTTTTATAGAACATAAAAACCGATTGATGGTTGTGTCTTAGATTTAATGCCTCCACATCTAACTGTAATAACGGTAAATATTCAAAGCAACGTGTACCCTTCTTGTCATGCAGAGATACTAGAGACTCTTTCGATACAAATCCACGAAATGGTGATTTCTGTCTGGATTCAAACCTGGAATCAGATTCATATGTACCTACATATAGTATATGTTGAACCTAAATACAGGGTGTTACTAAAAGTCATAATGTAATTTTAGGGGTAGTTTTTACATAAAAAAATATGAATAAAAGTTCCTATAGACATGTGTAGAAATGCATTATTTTAGAGATACAGGGTGTCGAAGATTTTGTTTTTTTTTTTAGTTTGTATAATGCACCTTTTAAACTTTTAGAGACAATTTATGAAAATTTGATACACTGTGAATTGTAACCAATATTTACCTACGAAAACAGTATGTACACCCAGATTGAAAATGAACTTAATTTTGTTTAAATAAACAACTGTATTTTTATTTAATTATTAAGAAACGTTCGACCTCCCAAAACTAACGATGTATCACACTTAATGTTTGAAAAGCAGATTTAAGATTTTTCCATAAAAGACAACGTGTTAGAGAGACACAGAAAACCAAAATCTCGCCATATTCACAAAGGAAAATTTTAAGTACCCTAAATGAATGAGTGCATTACATCATTGGTTTTTAGAAGTCAAGGGCTTTTAAAAAAACAAAATATAAAATGCAGCTCTATTTAAAAAAAATAAGTTGATCTGTCCGCGAAGAAAAAACCTCGGATTTCAAATCTGTGCACCATCATTTTGATAATGAAAAGTAGCTATGAAGATATAAAATATATTTTGTGATATGTCTTCAAATGCAACCTGAAAAAAATAAAATGTACTTTGTCAACTACTTATTATTTGATGTTAAATTGCGCAACTTTGCCCTATTTTAACCGACATTGTATCTCTTACTGTTTCCAAGATCTAAATGCTTGTACCTCGAATTTGTAACACCCTGTATATGTTTGCGTGTTTTGATTCGTTGGGACCATTGCGGTATACCACCACAATGGTTGGGATATTCAAAGTACAACCATATATAATTCTCATATTGAATGCTAGTTTTTACTAATTTTTATTTTTCAATCTAGAGTGCTGTGATTTTGCAAAAACTATTAACTTACCTCCAAGAAGCCTGGGAAAAATAAAATAATTTTAAAAAATCGGCAAATTAAGGCATAATATGTATTTAAGCCTAAGCAATTTCTAGTCACCCTGGTATACGAAGATTCTGTTTTGACATGTCATGGTTGAAGTTACAGTATCATAGTAAATCAAAATAACAAACAAATATAGAGCGTGCCATTTAAAAAACAAAAGTTAATAGCAGAAATTCGGAACTAAAAGAAGATATGGCAACACTGTTACAGTAATATATATCATAACAAAATAGGTAAAAACGCAAAGTGGAGGTGCTATAGATAGAACGTTTAAACGCGCATTTCAGATTTCAGTACATAAAAATAGCTTTTTGGATAAAAAAATCAGATTCAGCTTTTGCTGGAAGAACATTCATTGCTTTATTTTACACCTACCAATAAAATAAAGGTTGTGTTGTTTGATTGAAATTGTGTTGAAAGTAGTTTGCCGAACCGTCGTCGGCGTCGCACGTCATGTGAATACTATTTTTTACCTTCGCCCTCCCACTTCATATTCTCACGGCCCGCCACTGCCTCAGACCCCGCCGTCGCGTCGGCAGCGGCCGGGCCCCAGCACAGAGCTTGCGCGTCGTGTTTTTGCGGGGATTTAATGATTGAAATGCAAAGGCCACGGGAAACATCAACGAGAAATACAAAACTGAGAATCTTTTCTTTTTTTTTTGTCATCATGTAAATTTTGAGTTGCGGCCGAAGGGCCTCCAAATACGTAAAACCCATTGACCGTTTTTTTGTCATCGCAAAACTTCGCAAACTCGCCCAGATGAGCCCCAGCCCCCGTAACTAACTAATTCGGCCTTGTTGCTTCTAGAAAAGCAGCCTCTATAACGCAACATACGAGTCCCCTTTTAATACTCACTGTTTATAAAATTATGATTAACACCACGATACACTTACAACAGTATGCCCACGCCCGGCTCTTCAGCATTCAGCAAGAAAATAAAATTGAAGTTTACAAATATCAGATTATCTAAAGTGCTCATCGTGAGGATTCGTGAAATTTTAAAAGGATATTTATTTTGATTAAATATAATTAATTTAATACAAAAGTTAAGAATGCTGTAAGTAAAATAATTGCAGGGGAAACTTCCATTCATATTTTATAACATTTGTTACTTGAGTTGCCGCACCCGTGCCGTCTATTGACATTTTTAGTTTTTAGTTGCAATTGAAAAATACAAACCAGGTTCAGAAGTGCCCTAAACAGGTAACTAAAACCATATTGTTCTATTATTATAGTAAATATATCCTAAATTACCATTTTTCAAATTTATCTAACAGTTTGACGGTAATCAACAATCTACATTTTTGAAAAATCTTATGTCTGTCTCTTTTGTTTTTCGATTATAATTTCAGTCTCGATTTCTACTGCCTGCAACTGCACAGGTAGGACATAATAATCAGTATTGAAAATAAAATCTATAGATTCAAAATAATTAGTTTAATAATTTTAAAAACCTTTTATTGAAGCCTAAATTCTACAAACATTTTCAAATGACAATGCATTACGTCCTATACGACTCCCAAACGCTGTACATCGATGTGACGTACTTGCGCGTGAAAGACGAGTTTGAATTCGATCCGTTTAATCGTATTTTATTGCACAAATGATATTAAAAAAAATTCAGCAAGCAAGAGTATTAGAATACAATCCACTCTTAGCGCAATACGCAAACCAACGAAGTCGGCTCATATATTAGAACACAGAATACCAGATCAGAGGGGCTCCAGAATTTTACAAAACTTTTTTGGCGCGAAGACTTCTCTTTCATATGACGACACATTCGCAAATTAATTTGAGTTATCGAACGCACTCACGCAATCACATTATATTTCTTCTGGGAGGCTATAGATGGCGAAACTTTCGATAATAAAAATGCATTCGAGGGCTTGTATTCAATCGAAATTGATATCAATGGAAATTGGTTTCAATGAAAATAGATAATCATAGAAATTGCTGTAAATGAAAATACAATTCATAAAAATTTATAATCGGTTATATTGTTTCCCTCAGAACACTACAAAGGTATTCGTTAAATATTGATATCAACAAATTTGTAAGTAATAAAATTACATTACAATAAAAAAAAACATTTTAATTATAATAATATAATGAAAATTGAATTAACTTTGTTAAGATCCATACAAATATCCTGACATACATTTTAATAGCTAAATCAAATTAATTGATTGTTAAAAATCTATATGAAGGTTTTTAGCTCTGGATGTTCTAAGGATTCAGTTAAATTTACATATTGTAATATTATAAAATAAATTGCCATAATGAAGTCCCATTCAATTTAAATTAATACCGGGCATATAGCAGACTAAAAAGTAAAACGGCGTTCCATACATACGGTTACTTAATGTATACAAATAATATATTCATATTATTTGTATACATTAAGTAACCTTTTACCTCTAGTGTTAAAATGAGAAAAAACATCACTTTTTAGATATAGCTTATTTTCCCGAATGAAATGAACTTTAAAACGTGATACCATTTGACCCCTAATTACATCTAAAATTTTAGAGGTGATGTTCTTCCCCACTAGGATATTGAAGTAACAAGGTTGGATATAAGGAGAAGGAATTCCTCTCTAACAAAAAAATGACTGTGACGATAAATTAAAAAATCTGGTCTTTTTCGTTTTCATTTGCCCAGGCAATATTTACCCAAATAAACAAATACCATCTTTTATTGTCTTTCATATACAGTAAAAGCCCAATTCCCGGTAGATTTAATTAAATATCAATAACACAATGTTATAACTAACCTACTATAAGAATCATTTAACTCTGAAATAAACTTAAACCAGCAGCTTTTTTTGTTTCGCCATTCTGTTACAGAATCAGCTGTTACTGAATCCCGTATAGTTACTTTACGGAAGTGATTCGAACTCGTTCACAAGCCGCTGCAGTAGTTATAATAGGGGAGCGCCTCCTCCTCCTCTTCCTCTCTCTCATGTCCCTCATTCTTAACTTCCTCCCCTTTTATTCTCATTTGCATCATATTTTTTAATTTTTTCTCTTTGTTCTCCCACATTTGATTTTGCATTCTTAAGTCTTATAAATAGGTGCATCATGATCATTTTAGTATGCAGAGACACATTTACTAAGCTGTGCTCGAGTTGCGTAAAAAGTTATTTTTGAATTTTTCCACCAATTTTGTATAAAACAAAAAGAAAAAATGTGTCAAGTAATAAGTGAATTATGTGTAATCGCGAAAAATTAACTACAACTATCAGACAGTTAAAAGTTAAATATCTCAATTTCTTTGAAGTGATTTCGAAAGATGAATACACCAAGCTGTTTTATCCACTGAAACGAGATTATTTGGAAGCAATTGACTGTTGTGATGATTATTTAGAAGGAATTATAAGCCTTACTACGTTTTTCAATACATTTGGGAAATCATACTTTGTAGGAGAATTAAGCCACCTAATAGAATTTATAGGAGAAGATTGCCAATTTATACCTGCTATTATTGCAACCCAAAAGAGGTTTCAATTATACGAAGATAAAAAACAGGTATTATCAAAGAAAGTTAATCCTATTCGCAAGAGACGTCCCCCTACATATTTAAAATATTATGTTAAATAAATGAAATGGTTGAGTTGCTGATTGCAGTTAAATTATTAGAGGAGAAATTTAGTAATCTTTCAAAAACCTATTTCTCATATTGTATGGCAAGTGGTCCGGAGTGGATAGACTTTTATTGTAATCAATCTGAGGAATTCGTAAAGGCTGCCCTCTGTTGCAACAAATACATTGAAACATTAAATTTTTTTCAACTTATTCAAGATTTAAAAGATATTGGCTTTGGTTACTATTTAAAAGACTTGAAGCAATTTATTGACGAGGATACTATTCTTCAAGAAATTGAAAAGGAAGAATAAATTTAATAATATTTACAATGGAGCAAATGGTTACTGAAATGTATGAAGAGTTTATTATATCTGCTGCATACTTCCAATATTTATCAATTGTAGGCGAAGAAGACGCAGAAGCACAAGATTTGTCAGCATATGTTAATAATATAGATCGAATGAAACAATGTAAATTAGCCGCTAAATTTTGTAATGATTATTTAAAATATAAAAATGAGTATGAACTTTTAAATGAATTTAGAAAATTAGATTTAAGGTATCATATTAATTGTATTCAATCATGGTTGGTTAATGCAAAATAAAAAGGTAATTAAGTTTTTTTTTTTATATTTTTATTCATTCATAAAACAATTGTCATATAAAAATAACACATTTGTCAAAGCACACATACAAGGTGATTTTGAATGATAGAAGCATTTTGGTTCCATTAGCTTTAGCGCTGGTTGTTCATCTATTTCAATCACATGCTTTTTAGAATATTTCTGTATAAAATCCTTTTTTTCGCTTCCTTTTACAAAAACAAAATCTGCTTTCTTCGTAAGTGTTTCAATTATTTTTGGGAAATGATGTAATGGAGTAAATCCATTATTCCAATGTATACAATGATAATTTTTCGTTAACCATACCGCCTGCTTGTGACAATCAGGTGAAAGAAACTCCATTGGAAAAGGCTTTTTAAAAATGTAATGAGTCATTTCATAACCATCAAAAGCTGCAAGCTCTTTCGGTATAAATTTATTTTTTTCATCTTTGAATCCTTGAATATCTATAACCAATCTCATATTTTCAAAGCAGCAAATTTTTTAATGAGACTTTTTTTACTTGAATAATTTGCAATTTCTCCTTTCAGTTGATTAATTTTAAAAATAAATTTTTCAATTTGTAGTTGTAGTTTTGATGTCATGATTAAAACTAAAAGCTTTTGAAAATTTCTTTAAATTAAATCGAAATATGAAAATAGTGGGGATAAAGTTTATAATTGTTTCACAATTTTAGTAAGAGGGTTGTAGCTAAATAATTTGTCATGTAAAATAAGACAATAAGCAGAAGTATCTTTTTTAATTGCATTGTGTGTCTCAAATTCAATTCTCATTACTACGGATCCCGTTTGAATTGTTTCTTTTTGATGGGAGCAATCAATATGTGTAATAGGACTAATGTTTTTGAATTGTTCAGGATTAAAAATGGGTTCATTTGGAACACCATAGTAAGACTGTCTAAAGTTGGCAAACATTTCGTATAAAGCAGAAAATTTGTTTTCTTCGAAATTTAAGTACAAATCGTGATAAGGATATCTTTCAGAATTTAAATATACTCTAATATTTGACAAGGTAATATTGTCAAATTTACTCATATCTTTAACAATTTTCCCTTTTCTGTTTTCTTGAAAGCCAATCACAACATGACGAGGAGCTTCTAGTTTACTAGTTGTTTTTACCGGCCATGTGTGACGGGTTGTTTCGGTTAGAGAAGAATATTCAACAAGTTCCCAACTCCTGAATCCTATCAATATATCTTTATTTGATTCTAATATTTTTGATAGAGCAAGTTGTTGTGGCATATCAACTAGAATGTGAGGAACTTTCCAATAAATTTTATCGAAAGTAACCAATGGAGTGTCAGGAGCAGTAACAAGGTGTGCCGGATCTTCTTTGAAAATAACACCATCTAAATCATCAGTTGATCTAATAAGAACCAATTCCTGTTTCATATTCATAATAATTTTTCTGTAATCTTCAAAAAATCCTAAAAGCATTTTTAGTGGTATGGATACGGAGAATTTTCCATCATTATCAACTAAAATTGTATCACCTTCTTTCCGATGTGGAAACCAACCTGCATTTTCCAGTTTTAAACTTTCGTTGGTATTGTGAGAAAGGTAGCTTTTTAAGGTTGATGCTAATCCAACATTTCTTATTGAATCTATAGTAATTCCGTTTAGTTCATAGCGGATTTCTCTGAACAAAAAGGCTATACCATTGTTAATAAATAGCAATTCTTTCTTATATTTACCTTCTGTATTAGTTAATTTTCCTTCGATATAAAGTAAACTATCTGATGGTAGAGTGTAAGCATCGAGTTCTTGAATTGGGATCCTTATTTCATCATTGTAATCGAATTTTGAAGAAATATATGGTTGATATGTGTGAAGCTCAGAACTGACGATGGAATTGTCTACATAAAGCTTTTCGTTTACGTTTAATATGTTCATTATTTTAAAACAGTGAAACCCAAGGATGTGAGAAATTTACGATTATCTCGTCTTAACTTGTTGGTGTTGGATTTGATACTGAACTGTTGTTTAGGCTTTTTCTTTTTATAAGTTTTTACTTTGTTGATAGTGGTAGGGGCAAGTCTCATCCCAAGGGCTCTATTATATCTAACAACCATTTTATATTTCACTTGTTTGTAAATGTAACCTTACTGTTATAGTTTCTCCTCTAAAACTAATAAGTTCTCCGTCTTGATCAACTATTTTAACTGTTATATTGTTAATTGCTTTGACGCTAACTGGAAAATACAAAATGGGCAAAGGAGATTCAACTATTTTATACCCTGGAGCTACAGTTGGATAAAACTGGTGAATAATATGAACAGGTTTACCATTATTGTAAGAACCGACATAAATATTACAGTCAATACAAATAGCATTCACCTTAGTTATTTTTGCAACATTATCTGATTCTTCCTCTTTCATAGCTTCTAGTATCCTGCTATTAAAACCCAACATTTTTCCTATCGAATCTTCCTTGGTAAAATCAATTATTCTACTACACATTAAAAAAGTTTTTAGAGTATTAACATTTGCTTTTAAAAGAAAAAAAAATTTTTCATTCGGAAATAAATCTTCTATACTTTCTCTTATGTATGTTTCTATATCTGTAATGTCATAAGTTCCGTCGGGAATAACAATTACTTTTTTATCTATATAAAATTTATTATATCCTTCTTTTATATTGGGGATAGTCATAAACGTTTCAAAATCAGCTAAACCCAGGTAATATTGTTTTTCATCCTCTAAATATATGGGCGGATTAAAATCAGCAGACAAAACAGAACTGTTTCCTGATATGGCAATTGTGGTAGACATTGCAGTTTATTTATGAATGAGATATTACAATAAATAATGAGTTTATATATTTTTTTGCAAAAATTTTAGGGATAGTTGACCACAGTTATATGAATTAAATTTTTGTTTATTTTCATAAGTATAAAATACATCCACTTTGCCATTCGAATTAAAATATTTGAGAAGTTCAAAAGGTGGTTTTAAATTTCCATAACTATCAAAATATATTACATTTTTGTTATTTTTAATATAAGCAGTCCAATGAGATCCTTTATTTTGTTTTTTATCCAAATTTACAATACCACATTCTTTCAGATTAATTTTTTTTGGAAGTTCATCGAGCATAAAAACACCTCTAAAGCCAGTTATTTTTAACAGCTTTACATATTTAATAATATCATTGTTCGTAAGTGCTCTTTTTGGAAAACTTATTTTGAGTTTTTTTTTTGTCTGATTGCTTTCATTTTGACGGATCCTCCTTTATAAGGTCTAATAAATAGTCCCTTTCCTTTATATGGTCTAATATATAATCCTTTCCCTTCTTTAGAAGCATTTTCCATTGCAATATTATGTCTATGTATTTCTTCTAGTTGCTGTTTAGCTGCTTTAGCATCATTTACTGCCTTAGCAATTCCTGCCGCGCCTCCACCTAGTGCACCCAGGGCGCCAAGAATGGGAAACAAAAGAGGTAGAAATCCTCCAATTTTTTTGGGTGTTCGAATGATACGTTTTTTTCTCAATTTAAGTTTACCCCCTTTTGTATTTTTTAATCCCAAACCGAACTTTCTTTTACCCTTCATTATTCCTGCAACACTTAAAGCTGCAATTTTTTCACCAATAGAAGAATCTTTAGCTTTTATTCTATCCCAGGCTTTTTTTTCTAATATTTGGTCAGATATGTGTCTTTTTGATAAATCTTCAGTCTGAGAGTAAGATATATCATGTTCTTTGCAAGCGGAATCCAATGGATTTATACCAACGTCACCTCTAGTTAATCTTTTTTCCAAGTTGGTGCCGGGACCACAATAATTATATCCTGGTATATGAACTTCGAAAGGTAGTTTGCTAATTAATTTATTTACTAAACCAGAGCCTTTTCTATTACGTGTTTTAATAGTTTTTTTCAACTTATGGCGACCCACAGTCATTGAAGTTCTTTTTATACTAAAAGCACATTGACATTTTTCTGGTATAAATACTTTTACAGCTAAAAATATTTACTAGTGTGATTAAGAATGAGGATTGAAAAACAAAAATTCTCATTACCAGTAAATAATCATGATGAAAAAATTTTAAGTAAACAGTTGAGAAAGCATGGTGACTTATTTTGCGGTGGTTCAAAAAGAGGGCTTATAGTTGGTTGCAGTGGTAGCGGTAAAACCAACGTTATGCTTACACTGCTCGAGCATCCAAATGGAATTAGGTTTGAAAATGTCTATGTTTATTCAAAGTCATTAGATCAACCAAAATATGAATATTTAAGAAAGTTGTTAAAACCTATGAAAGAAATTGGATACTTTGAATATGATAGCGATGAGAACATTATTTCACCTCATGAGATAAAGCCAAATTCCGTTATCATTTTTGATGATATTCCTTGTCATAATCAATCTATTATTAGGGACTATTTCACGCATGGAAGGCATAGAAACACCGATTGTTTTTTTATTTTTCAAGGATATTCCTCAATCCTTAAACGTCTAATTCGAGAAAATGCAAACTTATTAATTTTATTTAAACAGGACTGTTTGAGTTTAAAACATATATATAATGACCACTGTATATTGGATATGACATTTGATCAGTTTAAAAATATTTGTGCTAACTGTTGGATGGATCCATATGGCTTTCTTGTAATTGACAAAGATTGTGAAGTAAATCACGGCAGATATAGGAGTAAATTCGATTCCTTTATATATTTAAAAAAGTAAAAAATTTGCAGTTTTATTTCATTTAAAACTTGTACAGCATGGATAAACGTTTAGCTCGAGAATTAATAAGATCGAGACAAGCCGTGAAGCAGAAATATCAAAGCTTGAAATTAGCTACTTCTACTGCTCAGTCCGAATTAGAACAAACTTATAGACCAATAACACAACCACTTAAACAGCTAATTTCAAGTATTGGTAAATCCGAACCATTCGATTTAAAAGAAGAAAGAGTTTCAAAGTATGAAGATTTCAAAACACCTACAAAGCTTTATAAAACATCAACTCCGACGAAAAATATTCAGAAAACAGGAAAAACTCCGTCACTCCCTACAGAACTACCAACATTTTTAAATGACAGAAGTATCACTTCTTCCTCTCCTGTAGTACAACCATTGTCATCAACTGTTATAGCAGAAACTTCAGATCCTTCTAGTGACACAACAACAAATTTAAACTTGTCAGACATATTGGAACAAACTAGAAAAACAATTCAAACCTATGTTGGTACACCATCATATAAAGATTACTTAGCAGATTTTCATGAATTACCCAGATCATATATTGATGAGGGTGTGAAAGATACACAACATAAATTTGACCATTATTATGGAATAGTTCATGACCTCGAAACGGATAAGTTTTCTTTTGGTTTAACACAGATACCGGTAGAAATTATTGGAAAAGACATTAAAGTGGGAGGAATAACGTACACAGGCACACCAGGTTTATACGAATTGCTTTTCAAAAAAGAACCGAAAGGTTATAAGAAGGAAGATTTAGATAATTACATGAACATTCTAGCTAAAATAAATGTATATCGTAGGAATTTTGATTCAAATGAACAAGTTCAAGGAAATACATCACACAAATATGTTACAATAATAGGACCATATTTACAAAGAAAGGGGATTACAAAGACAAAAACCTTGCCAAGATTAGTTACAGCATTTAACAAACCAAAACCTCCGTTTAGAACAACTAGAGCCAAATCTACAGGAAAGGGATTAATTTTGAAAACAAACAGATCAAATACAGACTATGTATACTGGAATAATGTTAACGAAATTGTTGATAGGCTACGTTTATTAATTTCATCAAGTGATGCGGGAAATAATGCTCATAGTAACGAGATTATCTCTATTATTGAAGAATTAAGAGAAGATAAAGTAATACTATAAATAACAGCTATCAAATATAATCATATTTATTGTTTAATGAAAGCTCAACATGACAGTTGATAAATTTGGACGCCATATTTCAAAACAAAATCAAGAGAGAATAAGTGACATTAATAATTTAAAAAGGAGATTAGGTGAAAATGAAAGAAATAATGAAATCTTTGCTAAAAAGCTTAAGGTTTTTGATGAAAATTTTTTAAAGTATGAAAACCAGTTTAAAGGATGCTATACCTCAATTGAAAACGTTAATAAACAGTTGCTAACGCTAAATCAAATAAGTAAAGATTTGCAATTTTTAAATGAACATGTTAAAAAGGAAGACAAAAAATTAAGTGATGATATCAACAAAATTAATAAAATAATGGAAACAAATATAAGAGAAGTAATAATTGAAAAACACAAGGAAAAAATTAAACAATTAAGAACTTTTATAAAAAGGTTAGATGATGAAAAAAAAGAAATCAAAATAGCATTCTTAACAGTAGAACAATTGACCAACTCACTTTGGAAGAAAATCAACAATATATTTCCTTGGAAAATATAATGTCCAGTGTAATTAAGAAATTAGAACAAGAATTAAATAAAACAGAGGAGGAATTCAAAAATAGTGATAGTAGATCAACTACTTTCTTAACTGGAGAGATAAAAAAATCCTTTAATGCGTTAGAAAAGGAGATTACTAAAATTAGTAAAATTTTAAATGAAAAAAGTTATACAATACAAATTGATAAATTGAATGAATGGGAAAAAACATATAAAAGTTATATTTCGAATTATTACAAAACATAGAAAGTGAACTTCCTTAAAATTGAATAAACAAGTTTGTTGTCATGACAACCGTTAAACAACAAGTCGTTAATGAATTACATAAACCTGCTAGAAAAAACTACAAACGCAGAAGGGTGGTAGTGAAAGGGTTAAATGATCTTTTTCAAGCTGATTTGGTTGAAATGTTACCCTATGCCAAATTTAATAAGGGATTTAAATATATCTTGATTACCATAAATGTATTTTCTAAGTATGTTTGGGCCGAACCGTTAAAATCTAAATCTGGAAAAGACGTAACAGCGGCAATGAAAAAAATATTAATCTGTGCAAAAACTCCACCAAAAAACTTGCAAACGGATAGAGGGAGAGAGTTTTTCAATGTAAATTTTCAAAATTTGATGCAATAATTTCGAATTAACCATTATAGCACGTTTTCCAATTTGAAAGCGAGTATAGTAGAAAGAGTGAACAGGACTTTAAAGAATAATATGTGGAAAATATTTAGCATTCAAGGAAATTACAAATGGTTTAATATATTAGCGGATATTGTAAAAGATTATAACAATACAAAACATTCTTCAATAGGAATGAAGCCAAAACAAGTAAATAAAACAAATGAAAATAGAATCTTGAAATCTGCATTTACTCATGCTAAAACGTTAGATATAAAATCTCCAAAGTTTAAAGTGGGTGATCACGTACGAATAAGCAAGCATCGAGAGGCATTTTCAAAAGGTTACACACCAAATTGGTCAAATGAGATATTCCACATTAAAGAAGTTAAGATGACAAACCCTTGGACATATTTAATTCAAGACGAAGATAATCAGGACATTCTGGGTGGTTTTTATGAGCAAGAATTACTAAAAGTAAAGCATACCGATGTGTATCTTATTGAGAAGATTTTGAGAAGGAAAGGAAACAAAGTTTATGTGAAATGGTTAGGACTTCATAAAAAATATAATACATGGATTGATAAAAAAAATATTGTTTAATTAAATTGAAATTAAATTTTAGTTAAATTTGTTTTATTTCTGTTCCTCACTTTATGCTTTAGCTGATACAAATTACAAAGTCTTAATGTGCTAATTAATTTCAAATAAAATTCACATTTACTAAACTAAAATTTTATTAAGTAAAACATCAAATACAATTTTTATTAAAACGTGTCAAATATATTTTATTTCTATGTTCCTCAGATAATATCGAATCTAGAATAAGTTTACAATCATTTATTCTTTTTTCAAAACGGAGTCTATCTAAGTACCACATCTGAAAGTTACTCCTACGGGCTTGTCTGTAAGCAAAGCTCCACTTCACTAACACATGCACCTTATTGTTCTCTTCCAGAAAAGATATTGTTTTCTTCGTAATATTTTCTTTTTGATCCATTTTCATTGTTTTCTTCGTAATATTTTCGTTTTGTTCCATTTTGCTTCAATTTGTTTTCCATTTGTTCAGGATATAAAGCAAGTAATTCCATCATAGTTGAAACATTTTCACTGTTAGGATTTTCTGTTGGACTTATTATATTATAAACATGCGTACACAAGTCGCCACAATCAGATGAAATATTATTTTGAAATATGTATTGAATTCTTGCCTTTTAAGTATAGATAATCTATAATCAATAATTTCCTTTAATCGCCACAAATTGTCCAAAGACTCTTGTCCTAAGTATATGAAGTGTGGGCCTTTTGTAATTTGTAGAACAGGGGTATCATTTATTTTCTGAACCTGCAGATGAATGTTGTTTATATTCACACTGGTTTGATCAACTTGAGGAAAGTAGAAATTGTTTACAATAATTCCTTGATGAACACAAATGTCTTTCCAATTTTCTTCGGTTAGTGCGATTGAAAATCCAGTTTTTCCACCAATTACAATTTTTGGAGAAAAATCATTTAAACTAATGCCAACAAGAACAAATTTTGACAAAGAATTATTTAAAAAATAAATTTTTGAATTAAGAAGCGTTTCCAAAGGTTTATGAACCACGGCGTTGTTCATAATGACTAAACGAGACTGAAACATATTGTGTTATTCTTGTACTTAAATATTCTCATCCCCACTTTCTTTAAAGTTTCGATTAAAATGGATTAATGAAAAAATAGATTTCCAGTTTGAAATTTGTAATAAAGTTAAATAATTAAAATGGTAATGTATAAAAATAATGCAAAGTTTAATGTAACACTAATGATGGAAAAGTAATAATTTTTGAATCCGTCATAATAATTGGTACAGTTGGGGGTTAAAATTTGTAACTGATTATTTTTAAACTCTAACCTTTCTATCCAATTTGTATCAAAAATAGATCGATTTGGATAATGATACAAAATTTTAAAAAATTTACTTGCATTTTCATTTCCATTTATTCGTTCCATCCAACTAATTGTACTATTGTTAATTAATCCAATTTTCATAAATTTACAATATTTACTTAGAGTGACGTCTGTTTTATTAGAAAAACATATTTCACACTGTGTTACGCCAGGGGGATGATGAACATAAAAAACATTTTGGAAAATAAAATAAAGAAGAATAAATTGAGATCTACTGATAGTCATTAAAACAAATTAATAATTATATTCCAAATTTATTAACATTAAGCAGATACTTTCACCACGAAAGCAAAAGCACCTGTAAAAAAATAACAATCAAATACTTAATTTAAATATATGTCAAAGTTCATAAATAAGGATATTAATAATACTATATAAAATGTGTAGCTTGAAGACTTATTTTGAATGGTTACAATTATTCGATTCCTATTTTTCCATAAACAGTTATTTAAATCACAATTCCTAGCAAATTTCTTATGCTCCACAATAGGATCATCATAACTTAACCAATCAAAAATTTCAATACCACAATAAAAACATTTACAAATATCATTGATTGAAGTATAGTAAAAGCCAGCTCCAGCTAACACTTCTGGTCTCAATTTTCCTTTCCATTTTTTAAAAGTGGAAAATCGTTTTTCATATGTTTTAAAATAACTGTTATCAATTTCTTTGTCAAAAGTTTCTATGCACATTTTGTGAAAGACTTATGAAGACTAACTTTGGTTTCAAAAACAACAAATTTAAATACCTTATAATATCTACATAAATATATCTAAATCTTCATGTTCTGCATTCCATTGATACAAAGCAATATCTTGGTGTCCCCAAGCTAATGTATTAAAACTATAGGGAATTTTATACCGCTTATCATCTTCGGAACTCAAAGCCAATTTATTAATTAACTCTGTAAAAATTGTATGTTGTCTAGATCGAAAAACATACATTGAACAAAAGGTTTTAGAATGATTTTCAACAACATCTTTATAATGAATAAAATCCAACTGCTTTTTAATTGCACTTTTTTTAACACCTTTTGCTTTTTTTGTTAAACTGTTTTCCGTTTTAATACAATATGCTTTTGCTCCAGTACCAAAGAAAGCAGTAATGGGTTCACCAGCATATTCATCTTTGAATTTTCCTATAACTGACTTTGTAATAGGCATTTCATGAATATTATTAAATTCATAATTAGATGTGTCAAATTTGTGAATATTTTTTATCATGTCAGAATAAATATTTGGAGTTGTGACTTCTAAAATGAACGAATCGGTATCGGTGTATAAAAGTGAAATATTTTCCTGATAAAGAGGTTTTAAAAAATTATAAAAGAAATCATACATGACAGTTTTAGATATATCTAATATTGAGAAGCCTACATATATTGGTTTATTGTAAGTAACTTGAATCTTTTGCATTTGAATAGCTACCAAGTTTTCAGAAAATATTGTTAAGTCCTTGAAATATGGTTTTGCAATTAAATTCTCAGCACCATCTTTTCTTCTATTTTTTTCCCACTCTGTAACAAGTCTTACGTCAATTCTCCTATCAACATTTTCCATAGTCTTGCCATAAATACTATTATTTGCCAACTTGTAAGTATTACGATCAAATTCATTCTTTGAATCATTTCTTAATCTTGAATTCAAGTCTATATATTTTTTCAACCAATCAGATTGAGAAAACTGTAAAACTCTATGAACTTTAGTTAACTTGAGTCCATGTTCCAAACATTGTTTTAATAATTGATAGTGAATAACATATTTTGATTTATCATTTAAATTGGGTATTAATTTTATGCATTTAGAATTTGGCGGTTTAAAGTTTTCTGGACAAAACGGAAAATCGTTATGACAGGAATGTAGACTTGTAGGATATTCTAAATCAACTTCTAAAACATATCCCTTATTAGATTTTTTAGAAATATTCATAATATTTAAATCATTGATTTCTTTATCTGTTAACCAAACAAAATCTCCCGTTGGAATGTGCTGTGACATTGCATAACCATACAAATTTGTTGCATCATAATAAATTATGTATTTAGTTGGCTTTAAAGGATCAAAATTTAAAAGAAATGGGTTATTAGCTTCAGATTTTCTACAAATGCAAGAGCTCACACCACCGCGAACGCTTTTTTTGAAAAAGTGTATCATATCTGGATCAGTTAACAATTCTAACTCTATTCCAGTATAACGTAAACACGCCTCCCAGGATAAACCTGGAAAAGTGTAAAAATGAGCTGGATCGAGCTTATATGTGGATAAACAAGTGCTTCTAAAATTTTCAAAAATATCTGCCAAAAGTAAAGTATCAGAGAGTAAGTAAACGTCGGAGTATTGACCAAGAGATTCACATTTAAACAATTGCCAAACCTTTACAGCTCTTTGGTATTCTGCATCACTGATGTGCTCATCCGTTAAAGTATTATAAAATTGGTCTTTCTGAGGTAAAGTTGTTTCTTCTAATTTTAAATAATCATCAATATAACTGTAAGGAAATACACCTTTTTGCCGAATAAGTTTAAATCTTTCCTCATCATTGAAAATTTTTTTTATTTCCTTACATTGTTCATCTTTTAAGCTTTCAGAGAGTTTTGATAAAGAATGGGATAGAAATTGAAAAGAATCAATAAACCTTAATGATATATTTTTTTTCTTAGCCTTTTGTGTCTTTTTATCAAAATAGTTATCCACATGAATAAGCTTTTCAAATGAAATATATTTTTCCTTGTTTTGTGCGATAACTGTTAGTTGTTCTTTGTTTAAGCATAATTTTTTAAGAAATAGATGAGAATCATAATTACGCAAATTATGCAATATAACTGGAATAAAGTTAGGTATTCTGTAATTTATGTTGCAGAGTGAATGAGCTGGACCTCTATAAAGACCGGTTATATGACAATGATCTGCAACCCTGTCATTTAAAAGAGGTTTATTACAAATATGACAAACTTTTTCATAGTTATGATAAATTTTGTCCAGTTCGTTCAAAGGGATCATTTTTTTAGGAGCCTTTAAATATTTATTGTATATGTTATACACATCTCTTTCTAAAGAATTTATAAATAATGTATCACAATTTTGACCTCTATATTTTTCAAATTTAGAATAATTATCGTCGAAGGAACATTTAATGTAATAGGCAAATGAATGTGGAATATGTTCATATTGTTTTAAGGTGTATGAAGTATTAGGATTTTTATCAACATTGTCATTATTTAAAGGCTTTAAAATGCATTCAAAATCTGCATACACCACGAAAGGAACTTTCATTTGTTTATGATAATTTACAAATTTCAAAATATTATCATATGAATAGTTTCCAAACTTATCTTTTATTAATTCTTTAGAAGGTAGGTTAATTCGTAAATGATCACAATCATAGCTATTGTGTTGTAATAAATTTTCTTCTGTAGGGAAATATTGTAAACAACCATCGCAAATATATTTTTTTCCGTGATGTTTAGAAATTTGTGCAGAAACTAGTTTTGATAAATCTTTAATATAGCAATAATGAAAAGTTTTTTCATCATCATCACCTATTAACAATAAATTGACATGTTGATTTTTTTTATTCGATGAATAATAAAGTGGACCAATTACTTCATACCCCTTTTTAGGATTTATAATTTCTAATCCATATACATTAATAGAAATGTTATTTTTTTCTTCAAAAATCTTAATGTTCTTTAGCAACATTGGAAATTCTATACCTGACATATCCAAAACAGAAGAGTAGTGTGGGTAGGATGAAGTTTCAAAATCTAATCCGCGTGGTTGGTGAAGAGCAGACACAACTGCCCAGGCGAAGCAAAAGTTGTCATCATTCCTAATGTTGATCACAGCTTGACGTCTCTTGATCTCTTGAGGAAGTTCGATAAAAGATGAGGCTCTCAGCGGATTGTGCTTGTTAACATTAATTTCCAAATGAAGTAAATTCATCAAAGCCCATCCTGCAACGTAAAAATTAAAAAATTACTTTTTTTGTTGCTGTTGTAAAATCGAAAATAAATTCTTTACCTGAATCTCTTTCTGCAAATTCGTCAGCTTTCTGGTCAATAATGGTGCAGATTTGCTCTAACAGTTCTTTTTTCTGATATCCCTGGCAAATGACTTGGAACGGCGCATTAAAAGATTTGACATCATAGCTGTCGCTGCTGGGGTTAAAATAGAAACCGAACAGTTCCATATTTAGCTTGATACATTTATGTTTCTGCAGTTCTTGATCTATTAGATGTGCAATTTTGTATTCCAAATGTTGAAAATATTCTTTCACATTTATGAAGTTTTGGTGTGAGGAAATCCTATAAGATATTATTCGTTCCCTGAATGCTGACTTGATAATTTCAACACCTTCCTCCAAGCCTATTTTGGAATTGTTCTTGTGCACACTAGATCGAAGATGTCCACCCCATAGACTTTGGTTTATATTTTTCTTGCATTCTTTACAATATTTTACAATATTTGTAGAATCTATATAAATTAAGAAAAAAATATTTTACAAAATATGACATGAAAAATAAAATGTTCTTACCTTTAACAAGCTTTGGTTTTTTCAACCAACTGTTGAGTTTTGTGGAATTTCCGTTAACATGTTTTTTAATATGTCGCAGTAAATTATCCTTTCTAGTAAAGACTTTATTACATGTTACACACTTATGCATTTCTGAAGTTTTCTGCATAATAATAATAATAAAATTAATATTGTGCAATTCTATTTAGTTATAGTCAAATTTTGAAAAAAGCAATTGCATTTTTGAAGTTCTTTGTATAATAATAAAATTAATATTGTGCATTTTTATTTAGTTATAGTCAAATTTTGAAAAAAGCAATAGAAATTAATTGACTTTATGAATCCATTTCTTCAAATGAGTCAACTAATCTGTCAAAGGCCTGTTTAACATAATTCACCGTACTTTCGTCTCTCTTTTTAATTGTGATCAAATTAGTTAAATTTTGAATAGCGAAACCCAGACACTTAAGGTTTGCTATTTGTTTTTTATTTTTTTTATTAATTTTAATTTTTTTTTTAATGATAAATGATGGTTTCGAAATTGAATTTTGTTCAACTGGTGAATTATTAGGAGAAATATCCGAAGTCAAATTTGCATCAATTTGTTTTTCTTGCGGATCAGAATTTACAATAGCATATGGTGAATTAATAGAAGATATAGCCGAACTTAAATTTTGATCAATTTGTTTTTCTTGCGAATCAGAATTTACAATATCATATGGTGAATTAGTAGGACAAATAGCCAAACTTAAATTTTGATCAATTTGTTCTTCTTCCGAATCAGAATTTTCACTAAACAAAAAGGGAGAGCAAATTGGTCTCGGAGAATTAATTGGCGATTTTAATGTTAAATAATTTGGATTAGATTTTTGAAAACAAACAATATCCTCATAGCTAGAATTTTGAGTTTCGTCAATGTCATTCAGTTCTTCAAGAGTTTGTTTTGTTTTTGTTGTAATTAAGTCCGTTTTGTTGTCAATAATGTCATTAAGATCGTCAAGAGTTTGTTGTTGAGTAGCTGTAAATAAATATTTTTCGTTGTTGTGTTTGTTGGCATTATTCTGAACTTGGCTATTGTAAATAATTTCATTCAAGTCCTGAATAGTTTGTTGTTGACTAGTTGTAAATACGTCTGTTTCATTGTTTTGTTGGTTTGCAAAATTCTGCATTTGAGTACATGTGTATAAGTCAAAGTCATTGTCAATTATTTTGCTACTCGATGCCAAAAAATTGTCCATTATGAAAAAAATCGTAATAACAAATAAAAATGCCACAAATGTACATAAAAATGTCACCAATATATATAAGAATTAAATCTTGCCAAATAAAAATGTTAGAAATAAAAATAAAAATTTACCAAATAGACACAATGTAAACACCAGAAAACTCGCGAGCTCTGCACAGTGTGAATGCAGAAATCAATTGCATTCGTCTCTTCGCTGAGGCGATTTTATATGCAAAAGTTAATCACATGTGTCCTACTTAAAGTTGAACGACAATCTCTAAAAACCACTTTCCCAAGCCGATCAACAACCTTACCCCCCTCCCCCCCCCTTCCCCCCCGGACCCCTGAATTTCCGAGACTAAAATCCCGGTTCCCCAATTTCGGGCTACCCTCTTCAGGTTAAGTTAGGTTAGGTTATGTTAGGTTAGGTTAGGTTAGGTTAGGTTAGGTTAGATTAAAAAAGAAGAAAAGAAAAAAGGAGAAGGAAAGAAAAAGAAGAAGGAAGGAAAAAGGAGAAACATATAAAAAAGAGAAAGAAGGAAGGGAGAGAAAGAAGATAAGGTGAGGGTGAGGGGGGGGGGGGTTGGCGGTGCGGGGAGGGGGCGAAGCCCCCCCCCCCCCCGAGGAAACTGACAGGGAAAGGGACAGCGAAAAAAGAAAAAAAAAAAAAAAAAAAACTTAACTATTGCAGGTAGTAAAAGTGGTGGTTGATGGGATATATACTTAAGAACATCCACTCGACGATCATACAGTATCATTCGCTGTAATATCAGTTGTCGATATTATTTTATAAGCTATAACCAAAATTGTTTTTTATCAAATATATCTATCTAAATCTAAAGCTCCTAACGATGGCAGAAAATATGATTGGAAACGCTGACCAAATTGAAGAAAATAATGTGGAGAACGCCGCTCAAATTGAAGAAAGAAAAGAAATTTTTATTAACTTGGAAGGCGATTCCATCACTTATAAACATTCATTTTTGGACAAATCATCTAGACTTGTTAGAAGATCATTCTTATGTAACATCGACATTAATTATATTGAGGAGGAAGAAGAAGAGATGGAGGCAGATGATCAGGAAATTGACGAAGGAGTGGACATGGATGGACAACTGCTAAATTTAGGAACCGAGGCTGACGTAAAAGTAAGCAAGTTTAGGGCTAGTGAATTATTTAATAATTTTGAAGAAAAAGATGTATGTGTTATACAAAGCTACTCTAAAATTGAAAGTCGAAGACTAGGAACATTTGCTATTTGCCTTCCTTGTAGTGCAATTCACATGAGATATTTACGGAGAGGGGAGTCCGATCATGTGAGCTGCCACTACAAACGAGCTTATGTTGTTAGTGCTTCTGATTTACATTGTGCTATTTGTAGGATACATCTTTTTCTACTAATTCCTGAACATGCTTGCTTTTACTGCAATAAAAATGAAAAAAAAAGAGATAGAAGATTATGTTGTTAAATATTAATAATAAACATAGTTTGTAAAGGTGATGGGTAGATTATTTCAACAATATTAATTTTAAATATAGGTTATAAACGTAATGGGTAGATTATATCAAAAATATTAATTTTAAACATAAATTGTAAAGATAATAAGTAGAATACGTCAACAATATTAATTTTAAAAAATCTCAACTGTTACTATAAGCGGTTATATATTTTCATTGCTATATGCAAAATACTTCTTTTTATTCTAACATCTGACACTGTATTTGTAAATGAAATAGCTAATCATATGTAAAAAAAAAGTGTCGATTATGTCAACTGCCACTAGAAGCACTCATATATTAGCATAACATTTTGTTAACGCTTGTTTCTGTATTCAATTGAGTTTTCTCTTACTTGATGCAAATTATATTAATATTATTAGTATAATTAAAAAGTAGTAGATTAGGCTATGCCGGTCCGACAATCAAAACCGTCATTTTTACGTGTGTGAAAATTTAAGCTTCCATTTGCAAAAGTGGTGCCATTTTAGGGCGTGGCACTTTTTGTGTAAACCCATAACAATTGTTTTGTTATGTAATGTGAAAATTAGTATGTATTAAAAAACTTGTTAGATCATTGTTGTCGTTTCAATATAGGAAAAGGAAAAAATGTGTGTCAATTATTATATATATTTACATTTACTTTTTTTTACAAAATTATTTGTTACCAGAGTTTTCACAAACACAAATTATAAAAAATATTATCCTCTTTTTAAAATTACAACAAAATGATGTCTAATTACATCTTTGAAGATTTGTACCAAATAGTAATATCTAGTGCGACATACAGGACAATTGTTTACCATTATAGAACAACCATTTTCATCATTCCATCTTAAAATACATTTTAAACAAAAAATGTGGGAACATGTATTTGGTCTACATGAATCATAATATTCGATTATTTCAAAACAAATAGCACAAAACACTTTTTTCTCTTCACTCTCAGTTTTATTCAAATTTTTTAAAACAATCCCATTATTTTCTTCTCGAACTAATGGTATATTTTCTTCTTGAACTCCTGGTATAATTTCTTCGAGGCTAATTGTCTGAAGCGGAATGGATCGATTTCTTTCTCCAACTGATTCACTCATTTTATTTTAATATTATTATTAATAGATTTATTCAACAGATTTTTTTCTTTTAACAGTCACTCGTACCTTAACATACTAAAATGATCTTGATGCACCTATTTATAAGACTTAAGAATGCAAAATCAAATGTGGGAGAACAAAGAGAAAAAATTAAAAAATATGATGCGAATGAGAATAAAAGGGGAGGAAGTTAAGAATGAGGGACATGAGAGAGAGGAAGAGGAGGAGGAGGAGGCGCTCCCCTATTATAACTACTCGCTGCTATTGAATTTGTCGGCTGTTCCAGTCCAAACTCCCAAATAGCCAGATGAACGAGTTTCGTAACTTTTCAAAGTGAGTCAAGTCAATTATTTGAAAAGTTCAGCTAACTGATTCTGTTCAAGAAGTTCGTTCGTTCACAAACTAAAGTTACAACTCTAAAGCCGGATGAACGAGATTCAGAACTTTACGAAGTGAGTCAATTATATGAATCGTTCAGCTAACTGATTCGTTCGTTAGCGAACGTTACAACAGTATTGTGGACACATAATAGCCTTTTCCACTGGGCTGGATGGAATACAGTAACTTGCACTGAGTTCTAAAATTATGTTCCACTAACAAAAGCATCTTGCACAGCAGAAGTGGATTTATGTTCCACTGAGTGTACTCTTTTAGTGTGGTACAAACAGAGCAATTTTTTGACACGAAGTCCTGAACATCTCGTGTTGCCGACGAGTACAAAATATGGCGAAACTGAAAGCAATAATTTTAAAAGGGATGAAGATAAGGAGATAACATGTATCTCAAAAGAAGAAAGGAAAGAAATCTCCATTTTATATAATCAAGAAATAATTTAACGTTTCAGGATACTGATAAAACCGTTTTATAAACTTTCTCATAAAAAGCCTCTCTAAAAAGGCTCTTAAAAGATCTTTAAGTACATTTTTTAAATAAGTGATACAGCCAAATGCTCGTAAGAACTCTAGCCTTAAGGCATACATAAACTAAAATTCTTAATTTAATTCGAAATGAACGCTTAGAGATACTTTGGTACAAATAAAATGGCGGTATTGTTTTTAAGATTATTTGATTTTAGTCCTAATTTCTGCGATCATAAGACTGTAGTTCTTCATTGAGTATAAATGTACTTATCTATCCCACAATCAACACGTCTTAAAATTTATTATTCTCATTTGAGACGTAAAATCTTGTCGACGGAACACATTTTACTTTGCCAAGTCGATGTAAGATGTCAGTTACTGAGCGTGATATAAAATTTCTAAATTTGAAGTGACGGATTCGGTTAAATGACGTGGATAAATATGTGTATTATTTAAAGTGTTTATGTATCTAGTTTTTACTTTTGAAATATGATTTAAGAAAATTAATTTTACAAGCAAAATCCGTGGTGTGCCTGAAACCTAGACCACGTCATAAAAACTGGAACTTAAAATTTTTAAATACACTGCTAACAAGTACAAGCGTTAGGTAGCAAAAAGGGTCGTTTGTGTTCACACACCTGACCTCATTTTATTAACCATTAATGCAATACTTAAAAAGAGTTGAAGTCAACAGTCAGATTTTAAGCAATAAAATCGCATGATAATCCGAACTAACTGGTACTAAAATTGTGGACGTGTTTTTCTATTAATATATTCATGGCAATGATGATGGTTAAAAAGTTATTGTTTAATAATAATAGTAACCAAAAATTCTATTTATTTGCTAATTTAAAATTAAAGTATATGGTAGCTTTTTGAGTTAAAAATGTAACAAAAACAACTATTTGAATAATATCTTCATTTTACTAATCATTTTTGATAAAATTGTATAGAAATAAATGAAATATTTATAGAACTGGAAATTAAAGAAAATATCTTTTTCTTTTATTTCCGTAACTTATAGCTTCCGATAAACTGACATTTAAAATTTGATGAAAAATTTGAAAATTGTAAGACCATGAAAAAATACCGAAAATATGAATTAAATACAGGGCTTATTGCCTGTACTCAAAAAGTCAAAAATTTTAAAATATGGAATTATAATTAACTTACCTAATTAGTATAATTTCCCTTTTACGAATCTAAATTTAATAGCCGGATATAGCACGGGTCGAAAGAAAATGTTGCTTAATCTCTATCTTTTTGCGACTGTGATAATTTTCAAATTGATGCCCTCTACTATTAACATAACCTTTACGGTTATGTTTTGCTTAATTTGATACATCCGATTCAAACCTTACAGTAAAAAAGATAGTTGGTCCCTTAGAAACACGTCACCCTCAAAAATACAGTCAAATTAATGACCCTATCTGTAATCTGAAATACGGTCTCCGAAAATTCGAAAAACAGTTTTCTGAAAAAAACACGACAGAACCACGTACAAACCGTAGCAACAAACAGACACGTTTTAACGTTTGTTAAAAATTCTATACATAAAACACGGCTACATATATTGTAAAGTCATTTTGTAAATTCAAAAATATGGGCATGTAATTAAAAAATATATTTTCATGAAATATGTAAAAAATCTTATTTAAAGAAAAGTAACTGCTCAAAAGTTACAGAAACCAGATATTTTTTTGGCAGCCGCCAAAATATTGTTCTGATATATATTTAAACTATGAAAAACTATATCTAAAAATTTTAAGAAGTTTAGAAGTCAGAACTTTGACAGCTGTCAAAAGTGTGAGACTAAAAGTTATAAGGAACAATAAAAACTGTATTTAAAAATGTTGAGCGATCGAAAAGGTAAAAGAAAAAAACAGGCTTTCGAGCAGGCTTTTTAACAGGTCTTAAAATATTTTTTTTAATTAAACCTTTAAAAGCTACATGGAACTGTAAAAACCTTATTTAAAAATTTTAAACAATTCAAAAGATAAGGAAAATAAAAAGATTTTTGACAGCTGTCAAAATATTTAGTTGTGGGGAAAAACGTTTTTTCACAACTCAGCGTGTTTTTTAAAATAAATAATGCCTTTAATAGTTACATGGAACTATAAAAACCGTATTTAAATATTTCAGGTAGTTTAGAAGTCTTATTTTGACAGCTGTCAAAATATTTTTTCAATAAAATTCCGCCTTTAAAAGTTACATGGAATCGTATAGTTCACATAAAAAAATTTTAATAAGTTTAAAATTTTTTTTTTGACAAATGTCGAATTTTCTTTTTATTAAATTACATTATAAAAAATTAGAGAAAACTGTGAAAACTGTTTTTAAAAAAATTTAAAAGTCCCGTGGAATTTTTTTAAGAACTGTCAAAATATTTTTAAAAATTACACCACTAAAAGTTACCTGGATCTGTGAAAACGATATTTAAAAATTTTAAGCAGTTCAAAAACCACAAGGAGAATATCGATTTTTTTAAACCTCTCAAAATATTAACAAAAAAACGCCATTAATAGTTACTTAAATCTGTGAAAACCGTGTATAAAAATTTTAAGGAGCCACTAGTTAAATCCATTTTTTAATAGCTATTAAAATATTTTTTCTAATAAAATACACCCGTAAGTTAAAAGAAATATCCTATGTATTATCGAAAACTCCAAATAAATCCTTTAAAAGTTTAGGTAGAGAAAAAAAAAAGAAAAAATTCGAGGCTGCAAAAACTAAATTTCCTAAATTTTTTATCCAAATCTCTTCAATCCATATTCCATACCGAAATAATTCACTAGAAAAAAAGTGACAGCTTTTAAACTAGAACTAGAAAATGTCCTAATGCCCCTGTATAACAATATATGCTATACTGTACTGAAAACTTGTGACAGGGACAAAAATTCAATCTATCAATCAAACCACACCTAAACTTATAATGCCAATAATTATAATCTTAAAAAAATACCAGTAACAGTAAAGAAAACTGAAAAAATCGAAGATGCAAAATGCTTTAATTAAAGTCTTGTACCGAAAAGTTTCGCTAAGAAAAAAACACAATTTCTAAAAAAATGTCCTACTTACTGACCCTGTTTAAAATAATATAAACATTACTACTTTTCCGAACAGTATAATACCGAACTTACAATACATTTCCTATGCTTAACATATACCAGTATACAAAAATTAGAAACTCTATGCCCGTATCCTAAAAAACCTCACTAAATATATAAACATAATTGAAACAGCAAAAAACAACGAAACAATTATGCCACTGTTCCACTGCAAACCAAATGCTTGGCCAAAGGCGTGCTGTCGAACGGTAGCATAATTGTTTGCTGTTCCAATTGACTTTATATAAACTATACTAAAAAATGCATCTATCCCGTATCCAATTAGATGCAAGTACTTTGCTGCTCTAACTGATCCTAAAACGATATTCGAATAGCACTTTTATTAAAAGAATACATATGTAATGCATGTCATCGAAAATGACTGCTAATTTTCTTAGAGATATTTTAAAAATTGAGGATATTATTATCCTTCAAATTGTAGCTACCTACTTAAAAACATTCAAATTTTACGCTGCAATTTTCAAAATACCCAAGAAATCCTTTTTGAGTCTCCAAAATTAAATAATCTTTACTTAAATATTTGTTCATTACACTTCTGGTAGCGACGAAAGTCGAGGATGAATGGATGTTTTGAAATTCTTGATCATCTCAGAGAAACCTAGAAATTGTGCCCAAAAGCGTACACTTTTTCCTTTAAATCAAATTTTCACCTATTTCCCCAGTAGCTAGAAGAAAATGCTATAGAGGTTTTTGTAGCCAAATAAAAGCTCTATCCTTCTGTCAAGAAATAATTCCGATTACTATTTACAGTGAGTCTCACAGTGAGGTTAAATTTGGACTTAAGGTTCCTTAAAGTTTGAAACATCGCAGTATTTTAACCGTGTAAGCTAAAATTTTGAAATTTGGTCACAATCTACCTACGAGTATCTAGTTTCGCAAAAAAATACCCCACGCCCTAGGTGTATTAGCTTTTTTGTAACACAGGGTGATATGGAAAAATTATATTTTTGGGAAACTACAAATTTTATCTAGTAATTGCACTGTACATACTCAGAATCCTTCACAGATATTCCATTTTGTGTATATTTTTCAGCACTTTCCGATGCCGTAATCAGTTTTCCGACTGTCCTTGCTTTTTCTATAAAAAACAAAATGTATCGAAAAAAAATATTTTTTCGAAAAAATCGTAAAATCACGAAACGTGTTCGAAGCACAAGCAAAAACAATAGGGTTCTATAGAACCCGAAGAGCCATTGTTCCAGGAAGTTTCGACAAAAAAAATCAAAAATTGCAACCTGAACCGTGTTACATCGGAGTCAACTTCGATGTAACACGGTTTTGGTCGACTTTGCGGTACCACATCTCCGGTACCAAATGTGGTACAGAAAAATCTGCGAACGAATCGTGTAGATCTACGTCTCCTCTAAAAACACATGTCAAATTCATCACCCTATCTTTAATATTTTCCGAAATATACCCACCGAAAGACGGTGTTCTGAAATGACACGGCCCACACCAGGTTTTCGTCTCCGACTGTGAGAGCCATAGTTAACAATATATATATATATATATATATATATATATATATAGACATCCCGCCACTATTGGGCAGGATGGAAACAATAGCCGCTAGACTCTGATTTGATAGTAAGCCTTTAGACCCATATTATGTTGCCATTTTTGACAGTTGTCAATTCTTAAAAACATGCATATCCAAAATACTGTGTAGTAGACAAAATCCTAAATAGATACCTTTTAAAGTGACGTTCAAATGTGAACTACTTTTATCAGAAACATCAAAGATTTTATATACTATCGAAAATCCAAAATCCAAATTAGACTAAAGCTATTGTCAGTCCTTGGACTTTACGATATGCAAAAAATATAATAACAAAATATTTGTTTAATTTTTTAATTGTTAATGATTTCTGAATTACTTTCACTTTTAAAGAGCTGTTTTCCCTTCTAGAATATCCGAGAATGTAGCCGAAAAAAAATTATATTCGAACAATAAAACAAATTTGGCGATTTCCACCTCTTAAAAGTAAAACTAAAAAATTTAGTTTTATTTTTAGATAGCTTTTGACATATCGAGTCGATATGATTCCTACGGCATGCATGCCAGACAACATTTTTGAATGTGTATGTATTGTACCGTCCCATATATGTATAATAAATTTTAAGAGTCTTATGATCCATTTGTAAATGGACAATAGAAATTGCCTTCTTGGTTTTAGTGCCCTTTTTTTTAAAACTCACTGATGAAGGCATTTTGGCCGAAACGTCTGAAATTAATATAAATTAAAACGATTTTCGAAGAATAAACAAGGTTTTATTTTTAAAAATAGAAAATTGAGACCAAAAACCAATATATATATATATATATATATATATATATTAATTGGATTTCTTTCTTGGGTATAGGTTTATTTGCAAAATCAAACAATGGGATTAACTTGACGTTTTCAATGTATTTTTCGAGGTATGTAACCTTATTTTATTAATTTTGTAATAATTATTGTCAATAGTATAAAATTTTAAATCAGTTTTAGAAAAATTGTAAACGTCATTTTATAATTAGACCACTAAATGTTTTTTAAATTAATTGTAGATAGGTAAGGAAAGCCATATATACCAAAAAAAAAAAAAAAGGAATGAGCAATTTTTGAGAAAGCCTACTATGATAGGCGAAACGTCAAGTTAATCCCATTGTTTGAATTTGCAAATAAACCTATACCCAAGAAAGAAGTCCAATTAATATATACCGGGTTTAAGAAATATATATATATATATATATATATATATATATATATATATATATATATATATATATATATATATATATATATATATATATATATATATATATATATATATATATATATATATATATAAAAGTTCGCCAGTTGTTCGTATCGTTTAGAAATTTTTCGGAGGATGTTTGCTTGCTTCAATCCGTGGGTACTCTGGATATCGTTTAAAAAAGTCATATGTTGGCAGCTTCAACCCATGCCAATTTATAAACTAGAGATTTTTCTTTAACCATATATTTATACCTGGAAATCTTATTTTCTTGGGTCTAGGTTAATAATAATTCGCTCATAGTGTTGAGCTCTTTCAAGACTTTATTTGGGATAGCTTGATTTATCTAAATTAAAAAAACCTAGACTCAAGAAAATAAGATTTCCAGGTATAAATATATCGAAATCGAACACACTCGATTTTTAGAAGTCAAGCAATCGACGTAGTATCGACATACGTGAAAATAAGAAAAACCTTTCGTCACATTTAGGAAAGTAAGAAAAACCTTTCATTACATTTAGGATGATCCGAAGACCCATACAATAGAGAGCGCCCTCGAGGCAATTCCACGTCAAAATAATGGTGAGTGCTTTTCATTTTATGTGCGTCGACGTTTGCGATTAATTGCAAATTTCCACTCAAGATTTTCAATTTTCCTACGCAAATTATATGGTCCTTCGGCAACTAACAGCCCTACGGCTGCATTTTTGGTCCTTCGAGCCTGATAGCACCACCAAAGTAACTCTCAACGTCTTAGCCATTTTTATTTTTAATGTTATCATTTAAATATTTAAATCTGCTGGTACCAATATACCTCTCTTTTACACACCTTAATGCCGATATCTATCTCTTTATTCTAAGCGCAGAGTTAAAAGATCAGAAATCGTATTTTTAAACTAAGACAGACGGTCCAGTTTGATTATTTTCACTATTTAACTCATTCTATAAAGCTTTCTATTTTTATTGAAACTGTGTGCATCTACTCCAACATTCACTCTTACTGTTATCGAGCAAATATGCTGTACAGCCAACCCGGCTATTTTTGTCTTGCGGGTATCCAAATAACACGCGGGCACTGCTTTTAACGTTTATTTATTTAAAAATAGCCAGAAAATTAATTATTAACATTGCTACAAAAACAAACTTGCTACTTAATTTTTATTGGCCACTCCAACGATCTGTCAGTTAGAGTTGTTAAGAATCCTGCAAATGACTGCATATCTACAACTTTTAGTTTTAGAAAACAATGTTTTCTAAAATCTGGTGACAAGGTTAGTTCGACATTTTCATTTGAAGCTATTATTTTGCCCAAGGTTTGCTTAAAATAACCTAAGGTAATAATTAATCCTCAACACTGGTTTTACATAAAAACATTGAAGTTAGCAGACAAAAAATTCCAGACTCCTGGTCCTATTGATATTTTGATTGGTGCTGAGCTTGTACCCTTCGTTTTAAGTTCTGGAAGAATTTTTGGAAAACCAGGCCAACCTGTAGACTATTCTTGGATGGATTTTACAAGGTCGTACGGAGTATTCGACATCAAATTTGTCTTTAATTAGCTGTCATGCTTCTTTTAAACCACAGTTAGACATAGCTCTTCAAAAGTGTTGGGAAATCGAGCAAGTTCCGGCAGTAAATAACTCTTTGTCATCCGAGGATATTAAGTGCGAATCTATATACAAAAGGTCAGTTCATCGTGAAAGTTCAGGCCGATTTGGAGTTGCACTTCCATTTAAATATGAGAATCCAGATTTTGGGGATACTTACACACACACTTTTAGACGCTTTATTTGCTTAGAATCCCTTCTCTATAGAAACCCGTTACTTCAGTCTTCTTATTCTGATTTTATCAAAGAATATATTCAAAATATATTTCCGAAGTTTCGATTTCTGACTACTGATTTTCAGCATTTTATTTACCACATCATTGTGAATCATCGAAAGTGACAATAGCTTGGCTGTCAGGCTCACCACAACGTTCGAAGACGTTCATTTCTAACAGGGTTTCTCATATACAAGATATCATTCTTTCATCATGCTGGAGATACGTACCTACTGGTGAAAATCCAGCTGATTGCGTATCTAGAGGTCTTACTCCTCAGAAACTTCTGTGACATGATCTTTGGTCGCATGGGCCTGAGTTTTTATATCAAAATCCTGAAAATTGGCCTGAATACGACTCTTCATTATATGATAATCTTTCCGAAATATCTCAAGAAAAACAATATTCCTTACATGCTTCCGTAAAAACTTATGAGAATCCAATTTTAGCATTACTTTGGAATTTTTCTTCTCTTAGAAAAGTACAGCGAATTATCGCCTATTTATTACGATTTAACAACTTATTTAGGAAAATCCAAAATACATCTTCTTTAGCGTTGGATTTATTTGTAATGCATTACAAGTTATAATCAAATTGGTACAAAAGAATGTTTTGCCGCCATCTTTCATGCCTGACGAAAATATGTCTCCCCTTAAGCCTTATAGGAAGCTCGCAGTTTTTGTAGATGATGCAGGAATCCTCAGGGTTGAGGGTAGGCTGAGAAAATCCTCGCTCTTGTTTGATCCAATTTTATTTCCAAAAAATCTTAGATTTACTGATTTGGTAATAGAGCAGGTGCAAAATTTCTGGATAATTTCTCCACAGAATGCTATTTACCGATGCCTTTCTACATGCATTAATTGTTTTCGTGCAAAACCTAAATCTTATACCCCGGTAATGGTGGGTCTACCCGCATTTCGAATGTATAGGCATTTTCCCAAGTTTGCCTTGACTACCCCGGTCCTTTTTTAATCACCATGGAAAACCACTGGGGCATAAAAACCTCCAAGGCATATATTTGCCTTTTCGTCTGTTATAATCACCATGGAAAACCACTGGGGCATAAAAACCTTCAAGGCATATATTTGCCTTTTCGTCTGTTATGCTACTAAGGCACTTCATCTAGAGTTGTCTTTCGATTTATCATCTGAAGCCTTCCCAGCTTGTTTACGCCGTTTTATTGCTCGCCGAGGCAGAGTTTCTGATATATTTTCGGATCAAGGCACCAATTTCATAGGTGCATACAACCATCTTCAGACATTTTCGCAAACTGATGCCTCCCGGTCAGCCTCATTTTAATGGACTCAGCGAGTTCGCCGTCAAGCCGGTAAAAACCCCTATTCACAGATTGAGTCCCCCTTAAACTCCCATCCTTTGTCTCCAATGAGTGAAGATCCCAATGATCTTACCACTTTAACTCCAGGTCACTGAAGAGGCTGGAACCTCTTACTACTTTCCCTGAACCATACGTGTCAAGTACGCCTATTAATCGACTAATCCGTTGGCAAATGTTAACAAAAATGCATTACGATTTTTGGAAGCGTTGGAGCGAAGAATATCTTCACACACTTCAACAGCGTTGTAAGTGGACAAAATCTAGCCCTAATATTAAACACGACAGAGTCCTCCGTTGCAATGGTCTCTGGGACGAGTACTTCAGGTTCATCCGGAAAAAGACGGGATAGTTAGAGTGGCCACTTTAAAAACCCAAAGTGGATCCGAGTTTTACAGCGTCCAGTTATAAAGCTCTGTCCATTACCTGGGCAATAAATTAAGTTTTATTTTTCGTTTCGCGTTAAAAAAACTAACGTGTTTTTTGGTGGGGAGAATGTTTGAAAGACATTGTTTTATATTTCAAAATATTTTTTTATTTTTAATTTTGGTATTATTACTCGTTAACGTCTAATCAGAATATATGATTTAGTATGGTTTTTTAAATTTGAGCGTACGCGAGTTACGTTGTGGTCGAAGAAAACACCCTTTTTAAAAAACGTCAAATTTTTATTAAAAGGTAAAATACAAGATTCAAGATCAAGAGCAGACTAACAAGTGATTCAATCACCGTCCTTTGCTTATATTTATAAGATTTCCTTATCTGTAATTGAATTTGTCACATTCAGCAATATGGGGAACGTAACTCCTCCATCCCTTAATGGGCATATAAACTGGAAGTTTTTATGACCTAATTATTTTAAAATAATTAATTAAATTATTATATCATTTATTTGGTCAGTATTTCTTAGTTTATTAAGTTTTAACTTAGGCCATAAATACTTGTACAAAATATACAATATTATAACTATTAAAATTACATATAGTAAAATTGTCCATAAACTTGTCTTATGATAATATACAGTGTCGGTTAAAAGTTTAGAGGTTTCAATTTTTTGTTTATTTATTTCGTTTTGTAGATCATCAAATTTTTCCAAGTTTATAGAATTTGTTTTCAAAAATCTTATATTATTATAAATAGTTCGGTTTGTAAAATTGAGTTTAATATTAGGCAATGGCACATTTAAATATTCGTTTTTTGAGTTTTTATAACTTTTAAGTATTATATTATTTATCTTAAGACTACATATAGGACTTAATTCAATTAAATAAGTTCCGTTTAGTAAAATAGTATTTTGGGTGTTTTTACAAGTTTCCATTGCTGTAATATCTTTATTTGTTATTACAACCCATTTTCCTTCGTCTATATTTTGAATTTCTAGGCTGTCTATTTTTACAGGAATTTGCTTACAATTCGTGATATTATGATAATATTTTAATAGCTGCATTTCGCAGGGTAATGTTTGAAATATATTTTCAGAATGTATATGACTGCATAAAAATTCATTTTCTGTGACCTTTTTGCATGGATCATTCGAGTATCCAAAATTCTTATCATTAATTATAAGATAATTAAAGTTGGGTATTATTATTTTGTAATATTCGCCATTAGGTGTGGGTATAGGAAACAAATGGAATAAGGTATACTCTTTCTTTTCGACTAAAGGAATTTCTATAATAAAAGTAACTTCGCTATTTATTACGTAACCTTTTATATCTAGGATTGTCTCATATTTTAGGACATTTTCTAAGTTTGGTTCAAATGGCAATTTTTCTGAATTTAAGTATTTTTTAATCATTTTTATTTCTGATAGCAGTTCTTTAGGTTGAATTATAGTATTATGAAAATTATTTAGTTTTGCAAATGATATAGCGATTTCTATATTCGCTAATGTGTCAAAAATATTTTGATATAGCATATATATTTGTGTTAAGATCATTTGAGTTCGGTAATAGTCGAAATCAGATATTTCTTGTAGTTCGATTTTGGTTAGTGTTTGTATAGTCTGATTTACTCGAAATTCTAGAATATTTTGGTTATGGGATATATTTTGTGATATTTCTTGAAAACCTTTTATAGAATTACTGAGTAAGGTCATTTGTTTGTCCATTGACAACTTGATGTTATTTTGATTTTGTTTTAGAATATTTATTTCATTATTTATTAAAATTGCATCGTTGTCGTCTAGATTGCCTGTTATACTTTTAATTATACTTCCTAGTCCGTCAATTAGCCCACGTTTCTGCCTACTTTGTTTAGGGGGTAGTATTTCATTTATTTGGCGTAATATTTTTTGTTTTTGGTTATCAATAATTATATAGGAATTATAGTATTCCGTATTATAGTCAGTTTTATTTTTCAAATGTAATTTTAACATATTATATTTTAAACTCAAGGATTTATATTCCTCAATTATACCTTTTATATTAAACACTTGAACAAATGTCCAGTGATTAATTGTCTTCTGGGCGTGTCCTAGTTTGTAGGGTAAGATGCCAGGGTTCAGATTTAAGTCGTGGTATTTTGGTCTGTCTCCTCGTGTGTAGGACCATCTGTAACAAGATGTCTTTTTAGTTCTTTTATGTGTATAATTTCTGTCTTTTTTGGGTTTTTGATATTTTCAATTTTTACACGATTATGTTCAAGGATTTCTCTTATTATAAAGGGGCCACTAAATTTGGCTTGATTTTTATTTCTAGGGGACAGTTTTTTATACACTTTTTGATTAAGTTTAAATTCATAGGGTTTGTCACCTTTAGGGTTAGTTTTTTCTAGCAGTATTTCTTTCTGTGTTTCGCTTTTCTCTGTGACAGTATTGTAAATGGCGTCTACTTTTTCTTTATGGGATAGTACATAGTCTGAGTAGAATGTTGTTGATATTAAGTCTAAAGGATCACGTGAGTTTGTGTGTCCTAAAATTAACTCATGGGGTGTATATTTGGTTGTACTATGTATCGAGCTATTATATGCTATAATTGCATACGGTAATAGTTCGGGAATTGGTTTATTTTTGTCTTTATCTTTTAGGATTCTTAAATGTTCGATTAATGTAGAGTGATATCTTTCTATAGGGCCATTTGACTCATGGTGTCCTGGGGTTGTAAAGTGAATATTTATTTTTTGGGCTTTTAATAATTCCTTTACTAATTCGTTATTAAATTCAGAGCCATTATCACTAACAATTGTTTCTGGGCATCCAAAGAATGAAAAATAATTTATAAGTTTGTCACATACTGACTTAGCATTTTTATCGTATACATAGGCTTGTCCGTATTTTGAAAATTTGTCAAATATTGTAAGGCAATTATGTTTTTCAAAAATAAATGTGTCTAAATGAATTATTTGAAAAGGTTTAGAAGGTGTTTCGGTTTTTACTAAAGGCACATACGATTTTTGTCTGCTATATTTTAGGGTTTGACATGTAACACAGTCATTTATAAATTGAGTGATTTCTTGTTTCATTTTACCCCAATAGTAGTTTTGTTTTAGTCTATCATAGGTTTCTGAAATTCCCCTGTGATTAGTTTTACTTTGATGTTGATGGGTCATCAATAAAATTTTTTCATCCTGTTCTTTAATATTATTGACTAGTTTTGTGCATCGTATTATTTTTGGTTTCTTAAAATTTTGTATATATATATTTGTAAAAATTGGGATAAGTTCTTACCAGGGTTTTCCGGTATTTCTACATTATTAATGTAATTCCTTTCGAATGTTTCGAAATCCACTTTTATTTTATGATGAGGCGATTTCTTTATTAAATATTGCAAAGGCTTATTGTTAATTATTTCGTCTAAAATATTTAATCCGGGGTTTTCTGTCTCATTTTGATTACTATGCACAGTATTGTCAGAAGTAATTAAAGCTGGTTGAATTTGAATGTCAGATAAAATGTTTATTCTTTGTTCATTGTTCGCTTGACCTACGGAAATTGAGGGTAATTCGTTATCTAAGTTTCGAACTTGATCTGAGTCAGGGTTATCTCTACTTGAGCTTGCAACTTGAGAGTCAAGGTTTTGTGTCACGGTTATATTTTCCGAAAGATTACGCAAGTATTCAACTATATCGTTGTCAGCGTCTCCGGGATTATTTAATACGGAATCATTTTCGTATAGATTTAACTGAATTCTCGATAAGGCGTCACAATTACTATTCAAAATGCCTTTCTTATAAATAATCTTAAAGTCATATTCATCTAGACGTAATCTCCATCTAGTTAATTTCGAATTTACATCTTTTTGATTAAATAACCATACTAAAGGTCTATGGTCAACATATACATAAAATTGTCGTCCGAATAAATAAGGGCGAAAATATTTACAGGCCCAGACTACGGCTAAAAGTTCCTTTTCTGTTGTTGAGTATCTAGTCTCGGTTTCATTTAATGTACGCGATGCGTAAGCTACCGGTTTATCATTAGGTAATGTTCCTTGAGATAGGATTGCTCCTAAAGCATAGTTACTCGCGTCTGTAGTTAATATAAATGGTTTTGTAAAGTCAGGGTACTGCAATATTGGCGAATTTATTAACAGGCTTTTACAATGTTCGAACGCATTTATAAATTCAGGCGTGTGCTCTACTTTAGAGTTCTTTTTTAGACATTTCGTCATTGGTTTTGTTATTTTAGCAAAGTCTTCTATAAAGCGTCTGTAGTACCCAATAAGGCCCAAGAAGGATTTTATTTCCTTTTGAGTTTTAGGTATAGGAAAATTTTTTACAGCTGATATTTTTTCAGGATTTGGTTTAATTCCGTTTGGTGTTACGATATGTCCTAAATATTGTACTTCTTTTTTCAAAAATTCAGATTTGTCTAGTTGTATTTTAAAGTTTGCTTCGCGTAGTCTTATAAATATTTTTCTTAGCTTTAAAATGTGTTCGTCTAGACTCGTACTGAAGACAATTATGTCGTCTAGATATACAAAGCATATTTCGTCCTGTAGACCTCTTAATATGTTGTTCATAACGCGTTGAAATGTTGCGGGGGCGTTCTTTAAACCGAAGGGCATTCTTAAAAATTCATAATGACCAAAGTCTGTACTAAATGCTGTTTTGGGAATGTCCTCTTTACATACTTCGATTTGATGAAAACCGTTAGCAAGGTCTAACGTAGAAAAATATTGTGCTTTCCCTAGTTTATCTAATATTTCGGTAATATTAGGCAACGGAAATTTGTCTGCAACACTTACATCATTGATACGACGTAGATCGCAAACCATGCGATATTTCGGCTTTCCTGAAGCGTCAAGCTTTTTTGGAACTATCCATATTGGTGATGAGTAAGGAGAATTTGATTCTCTTATTATATTTTGATCTAGAAGCTTCGAAATTTGATCTTTTACTTCTTTTTTATAAATTTCAGGGTATCTATAACTTTTAGTATAGATAGGAGCGTCTGTTGTTAATTTTATTTGATGTTTTATTGCGTTTGTAAAAGTTAAAGGTATCCCTTCACAATAAAAAACGTCTCTAAATTCAAAACAAAGTTTACGTATTTTTTGTTTTTCTTCATAATTACAATGGTCTAACCTTAAATTTTTTAAATTAGCTTTAAGTTGGTTATCTAGATCTCTATCAGATTTTTGTTCATTTGAATTATAATCGACGAAGTTAAGTTCATTCACATTTAATTTTTCTACTTCTAGAGGTTCAAGAAATTGGATTTTAATTGGGTTTTCTGTTGGATTTAGTATAGTTGTATAAGTAAGGTTATTTTTTATTTCTACTAAACATTCAGGAATTTCTACATTTCCGTATTTTTGGTAAGAAATTATGCCTGTTCCTTCTGTGATATTCACAGGTATTTCTATTTTTTGTATACATCTTGGTGAAATTATATAAGTAAATTTTTTTTTAATAATTTCAGGCGAAAGTTGTTTTTCATTTTTTCCTAAATAGCGTATTGGTATTTCTGTATGCGGCGATTGTAAAGTTCGTGTATTGAAATCTAAATTAGCGTTAAGTTGGATAATAAGATCTAGGCCTATTAATCCATCAAATTTGTTTGAAAAATTAAATAAATAAAATGTATGGTTGCCTTGCGTTTTAAACGTCTGAAATAATGGAATTATTGCTATTTCATTGTGGAAAGATGTAGCATGCGCTGTTTGAACTTGAAATATTTCTCTTTTTATATTTTCGGGAAAATATCTATAGGCAATTTCTGGTTTTATAAAACTTCGAGTACTTCCAGTATCTAGTAGAAAATTTGCGTCTAATTCGGGTATATGAATATATGGTAATTCGGCTGTGTAGTTATTCAAAAATACTACCTCGTATTGTTGTTCGGGCTCGTTCCCGTAAAATTTACATTATTAGTATTTTCTGGGAAATATTCTGGTTCGTGAGTTTGTTCTTGGTATATGTTTGTGTAACTTGGTTCATATGTATTCATATAACTTTGTTCATAAAATGGATTTTCGAAATTTGGTGTTTCTTGATTATCAGCATAATCAAAGTTTTCAAAAATTGGGAAATTAACATTTGTATTTTCATGATTAACAGTATAATCATATTGAGTATTATTTTGTGGGTTTTGTTCCGAAACTTCTTGATTGTAAAGTTGTTCGGTAATTACCTTTTTATTTTGTATATTATTATTTAAAATTGTGTTTCCAGAACTTGTGTCCATAGGTTCTATTTGTCTTGTTCTTATAGAATTTTGTGCAAAATTGGTGTTAGGTCTCATAAAGGGTCTTTGTTGGTAAAAATTGGGTCTTTGAAAATTTTGTTGAAAATTATTAGGTCTTATATTTGAATTTGAATTAAAGTTATTCGCGTTTCTTCCAAAATAATTTGGAGTATTATTTACAGCATTACCGTTTATGTTATTTTGGAATTTTGGAAAATTCGGATTTATTGCATTGGGAAAATTATGTGAATAATTAGGGTTAAAATTAGGTGTATAATTTGGACTAAAATTATATAAATAAGGTGGTTTATACATTGGTGGCGATTTTTGGTTTTTATTTTGCGAATTTGTTGTACTCATTGGCACAGGTCTATTTTGTGGTATTTGTGAATTTTTAAAGTAAATAAAATTTTCTTCCTCTCGCACAAATGCCATAGCTTCTTCTAAAGCTGTTGGATTTTTTAGTCGAATAACTAATTGCATATTATAAGGTAACCCTCGTATAAATGTTTTCAGAGCAAATTCATCGTAATGGTTAATTTTTATTAATTTGGTTGCGGGATCTTCATTTGTTCCATTTAATTTTGCAGATAATAGGCTTCTAGAATCTTGGATTCTCATGCCGAAATTAATAGGGTGTTCGTTTTTAAAAGGTTTTAGATTAATTAAATCTTGTATAAGACAATCGATTGATCTTTGATCAGCGAAGGTACTTGTAAGGGCTTGTTTTACTAGAGCCCAAGTATTTAATTCTGTTCGAGATACAATAAGTTCGGCGGCCCTATGTGTAAGTTTACTTAATATGGTGTCAAATAAGCAAATATTTATTGGGTCATTTAAATTAGCCGTGTTTTGAAAAGCTTTTAAAAGGTTTTCGGAGGCTGTTACAAATCTCTGTAAAGGTTTTGGATTCCCGTCAAAATTTGGAATGTTATCAGCTTGGTAACGTAAAAGAGTATAATTAGTTGTCATTATTTTATTTTTATTGTCAGTTGAACCAGATTGAATTGATAAATCGTTTAGAGAATTAATTAGATCGTCTAGGTTTACTTCCTTAAAGAGCTCAATTTTGATAAAATATATATAGGTATACTTTTTTAAAAATATAAAATGGTTAAAATAAACTATATTTCCAAAAATAAGTTTCAAATTTACGTTTTGAATTATTTATATCAAAAATTATTACTTATTTTTGCAAATAGAGAAAAAAAATGCTAATATTAAAATGTTTGCAATGACTTACAATACTAGAAGAAAAATTAGCTTCATGGGCTTCTTTTTTCTTTTTTTCTTAGCTTAGGTCCTTACTGCTAGGCTGGTTTGGCGATTTTTGTCCTCCCCAGTGTGGTTTGCCTCTGGATCGGCGATTTTTGTCCTCCCCAGTGGTGGTTAGGCTGCTGGTTTGGCGATGTTTGTCCTCCCCAGTAATGCCTTGTGTGACTTGCTAGCTGTCCCGTTCTTATTCCTCGCCGGTTCCCCAAAGTTGGTCCCGTGAAGTCGCCTTAGATCGGCACTGTCTACTTCTTATGAGCTCCAATTTTTCTCAGGGCTTCTTTGATTCGAGCACTCCCTCGAAGTCACCTTAGATCGGTACTATTTACTTTTTAGGACTCGAACCGTCGAAATACGTAGATTTTCTAGTGAATAAATTTTTTGAAAAAAACCGTGTTTTTTGCACGTTTCACTATCCGTACGACTGCGCCAGTTACGTTGTGGTCGAAGAAAACACCCTTTTTAAAAAACGTCAAATTTTTATTAAAAGGTAAAATACAAGATTCAAGATCAAGAGCAGACTAACAAGTGATTCAATCACCGTCCTTTGCTTATATTTATAAGATTTCCTTATCTGTAATTGAATTTGTCACATTCAGCAATATGGGGAACGTAACTCGCGCGAAAATACGCACAAAGTCGAACACACTCGATTTTTAGAAGTCAATCAATCGACGTAGTATCGACACACGTGAAAGTGAGTGAAACCATTACATTTTTTACTATTTTGAGTGAAGTGATATTTAGCCTAGAACATTAATCCAGGCCATCCCGGGGACACAAATCCAGGATGATCCGAAGACCCATACAATAGAGAGCGCTCTCGAGACAATTCCATGTTAAAATAATGGTGAGTGCTTTTCATTTTATGTGCGTCGACGTTTGCGATTAATTACTAATTTCCACTCAAAAATTTAAATTTTCATTTTTCCTATTGAAATTATATGGTCCTTCGGCAACTAACAGCCCTACGGCTTCAAATTATGACCAGGAATATCTTCATGACTTTTATCTGTATCCATTAGAAGTTTTTTATATATTTTAAAGTTATTGTTATCTTGCTTTTAGTGTCTCGTGAACCCTGTAATCTTTATTGGGACGACTGAGTTTTTATTTTTCAGAAAAACGCAAGCACTGACTGGCCGTTTAATATCAGCATTTAGTTTTGTAGTTTCTACTCTTGCAAATTAAATTGCAAGTATTTCGTAATATATATAATTTAGTAATGCTATTTTTCCGTATTCCGCAATTCCAAATCTTTCTCTCAATAAAACTGTGCTGTTTAGTCGTGTTGGCTGCTGAATCGATGTTTCGAATCAGTGAGTCTAATCATTGAAATGAGTCACTGATTCGAATCTCGAAATTTTATTATTGAGAATCAACGACTCACTGCTCATTACATTAGCACACACTCCGCCACTGTCCGCTTTCGGTGGAATAATTATCGGAACAGAAAAGTGCAACCCGATCGACGCGCTAGTCCACGCTGCGTTCTCGGTTTTGCGTCTGTTGCTCTTGCTTGAGAGTCGAATCATTGACTAGAATTAGTACTCAGTAGAATATTTTAAAAACACACTGGCAAGTAAGTTGGAAGGAGTAAGCCTTTGCGAGAGTCGTTGCATTGTGCTTTGCTCGGATCGGCAAGCGACCCCAGATTAACGTTCTTAAATTGTAATGTTAATTTAATTTAAAAAAATAGGTATGTGTTTTTTTGTTCTGTTTCGTCTATTTTATTATGTAGTTTTAACCAAAAATAATTTACGTTCATGTAGATTGTAGAGTGTAATATTTTTATTTTTTGTTACATTAATTACAATTTTCATTATATATTATTTTAAGCAATATATTAAATAAAAAATGTGTCGCTTTATTATTTCAAAATAATATGTAATATCAATATATTAATACAAAAAATATATAAATATATAAACTGACTTTCAAATATGCAAAGCAAATACAGTGAACCTCCGAATAGATCTCCATTTTGATTATACAGCCACTTTCACTTTATGACTCACTGAGTCGAATCAGTGATTATAATTATTTAGTAAGTTAATTCGAATGATTCGACTGAGTAAAATGAGTAGTTTTGCCCTTCACTACTGTTTAGTAATATTCCCATCCCTTAGACGAGTTATTATTGCAGCTTTTTGTTCTTCGTTCATAATTTAAAAATACACGTTTACTTTAAATAAACAGATGCTAATACTTAATTACGACGCTTTTCAAACCGACATAAATCTATATAAAGGAATGGCAAAGCTTGTATAATTAAAACTTGTCATCCCCGATATCACGTCGAATTAATAGAAAGATTACTGAAAATCATGTTGCTTATATCGCTAATTCACATAAATTAAAAAGTTTCAAAGTTTATTGAGAAGAATTGCTATGGACAAATATATAAAATATTTTAAACGAATTATATTTAATTCTAATTTTTATGTGAAAACGGTTTAGAAAAACATAACCAAAGTTATCAAAATACAATTTATATTAGTCCAAGGGTTACAGTGATGCTGTAGCAAAATTTTATGATCGCGATGTTAGAAAAAATAAAATATAGGTAAACGAAAAAAAAAATTCTACGTCAATGACTTCCACCATTTTTCATGTCAAAACAATTACCTCAACGTTATCGGTTTGTTTGAGCGTTCTTAAAATGTGAACTTATTACCTTATATCACCCCTTAAAAATATGGAACATCGACGTCCATAATTCCCAAAATCTCGCGAGACTTTGACCCAGACTATTTTTGATACAAATTTAAAATGAATTGGTTTCACTGTTTAACGACCACTGATGATGACTATCAGTCAATATAAGCATAACAGCCCGTAACAGCTTTAGACATTACAAAAAGGGACGACTTCATATATCTAGTATTTAATGTCAAAAACTAAATTAAAGCTGCTCATTAATTTCTGGTTGCTGAAGAATGCCATTACTCTGAACCGGATTGCGTTAACGTCTGTATATAAATATACAACACGAAACCATATAACACACAAAAGTCAGGGACATTTTAAATACCGAATACCATGTATGTAAAAAATAAGAATATATTTACTTCTAAGTTCTTTATATATCGAAAAAAGAGATTATTCCGAATCCACTTTATCAGCCCTTAGTAAACATACTGGAAGAAGTAAGCACTGCTTACTATTAATTATTATTAAGGGAGAAATCCCTTAATATTTAAAACGACCTTCATTTCCTATATATAAAATATTTGCTATTTGAACAGCTAATATAACATACAGCTCCCCTTCTTAGGGATTAAAAATACCACGTCCCTGTCAAACTTATTATGATGTGCCAGTCAAAGCTACATACCTGGAAGAGTCAGGCAACTTAAAAAAGTGGTAAATTCAATGGCAAATGGAAAAATATTGCATTTTTACTCGAAAGTAGATTTCACTCAATTTTCCGACTTCGAATAAAAAATGTAAATCTATATCTTATAGCCAAAAGATAGAATTTTTTATATATTTAATATTGTGGCGGTCGAAAACCAAGTGAGATGAAATTGTCGTTTCCTTTTCTCGCTGGTGGGAAAAGTCAGAGCCAGACTAAACTGATTTTGAATATTGTAATAAATAACTAGTTTGTGACGGACAGTACCGGAGTAGGCAATGTTTAAATTTACATTGATATGGTTATTGTAAAGCGATTTAATTGAATAATTAGAATATTATTAATGATATTAAAAACCAATAACCGACATAGTCTTAATAAAGAGTAGCGTAGAGTTGTATATACCGGGTGTCAACGATTCTATTAGACAGGCCATAACATGTAAAGTATTTGACGTATCAAAAAGAAATTTGGTATAGGTAAATGATACATAAAGGAGAGAGTTTTCGCATATTTTTTACTTTCCGGTCACTTCCGGTTTTACCGGAAATGACTTCAGTTTCAATGTTTTAAATGAAGCACTTTGAATATTTTTACATTTTTGGATTCCTGAGACAATTCTGAATCAGAATATGAAATCTTTTTACGCCTACTTGATTTTTTACAGCCATTTTTAAAATTGCATCTAGGTGGCCATAACCGGACGCAAATTAATCTAAGGACCTAAAATAATGAGAGAATAATACAATCGCTAAGTTTTAGTGATTAGTCTGATAACTAGGAACAAGACAAGTTGATAAAATCAAATTTTTGTGTCGTAACTTTTTTTTCCAAATGGCGACCCTTTTTAGACAAGCACTTTTTAAAAAGAGGATTATTTTGCGAATCTAACGGAACAAACTTTTTTACGATTGGATTAGAAATAAGCTCAAAAATGAAATATAACTTAGGAAAAAGTATGCCATGGATAGCCATGCTGGATATTAAGTAAAATTTTTTGTCTTGACAGTGACACAATCGTATGTCTGCTCAGAAAGAATAGGTGAGTGTCACTGTCCAAACAAAAAATCCTACTTAATATCCAGCATGGCTATCCATGGCACACTTGATAAAATTTAATAATTGATTATCAAGTATTTTTCTAAGTAATATTTAATTTTTGAGCTTATGTTTAATCCAATCGCAAAAAAGTTAGTACCGTTAGATTCGCAAAAAAATCCTCTTTTCAAAAAGTGCTTGTCTAAAAAGGGTCGCCATTTGGAAAAAAAATAGTTAGACACAAAAATTTGATTATTATCAACTTCTTTTGCTCCTAGTTATCAGACTAATAACTAAAACTTAGCGATTGTATTATTCTGTCATCATTTCAGGTCCTTAGATTAATTATTAGCGTCCGGCCATGGCCACCTAGTTGCAATTTTAAAAATGGATGTAAAAATCAAGTAGGCGTCAAAACTTTTTAAAATGTCATAATCTGATTCAAAATTGCCTCAGGAATCCAAAAATGTAAAAATATATAGAGTGTTCCATTAAAAAAACTGAAACTGAAGTCATTTCCGGTGAAACCGGAAATGACTGAAAAGTGAAAAATATACGAGAACTCTCCTCTTTATGTACCATTTAACTATATGAAATTTCGTTTTGATACATCTAATACTTTACAAGTTATGGCCTGTCCAATATGTTCGTTGACACCTGGTATGTATACTAATAGATAAAGGAAAATGATGTTAAATAAAATTCCATGGTATTTTATGATTTCAATGGTTATTATTAAGTAAATGAAAAAGAAAAAATTACACAAATGTTTAATAGTAAAAAATGCTTATGGAGTAAACTAAACAGAAATATTTTTATAAATTTTTCCATATTATTAATTTATTCCTGCTTATATTTTTGAAGTTTCCATTTATTGTTTTTAGCGTATAATAGATTCTTACTCTTATATATAGATTAATGACAAATTCTTTGGGAAAGTATTCACATGGATGAATAAAATGCAATGATTTAGTTAAACCAAAAAGATTGCTACAAAGGTTAGGTTTTATTGCAAGTGTTTCAAAGTGTTCTTGAAATATTAGTTCGACTTTACAAATAAACTCTACAAATTTATCATTTGGCATTTGTAGGTTTCCAAACGTATCTTTGTCGGCATTTTCATATGCTTTTAAAAAACAATAAACGGATGAATCATCTAAATCTTTGTGGTCTTTGCTATATTTAATGCAATTATCACAAGAGTGAACTCGAAGGGATTTATTTAAAAGATATCCACACACATACCTTATAAAATTTTTTTCTAACATTTCATCTCGGGAATAATTTATTTTATTAATTTCGAGGCTTACTTCTTTTAGTGAACTGGTCTCTTCCTCAGGTATAGAATCGTCTTTACAGTCGGGAAGCCTTAAGAGCATTTGATCTGCATCTGCCTCACAATTTTCTGCACCTGAGTTAAGTAAGTTAACGCACTGCAACTTTCTAAAAGTTCTGTGAAACTGTATGGCTGTTGGGTTGATGCATTTGCCGTTTTCACTTCTAATTTTACCAAAGTGATTTTCAAGACAATCTTGGTTTAATTTTCGGGTAAATAAATAATCAAAACTAGCATTCTCACGAAGATAATTAAATAAATTTAGAATACTATTGATAGAAATTTGAAGACATTTAATGAATTTAACTTTTTTCGTTAAGTTTACATTATTTCTATCTCTAACTTCAAGTTTCTCTAAAAAAGATAGGCATTCAGTCAAAAACTCCATTTGAAAGGGTTCCCCTTTGAAGGCTGCATTATACCTTTTACCGGGTGAAGTTTGTGACGAATTTAAAATATCAAAGAGCTGGTCTATTCTCTTAACAAACTCTGCAGTCTCAGTGGCTTCTGCAGGTAGAGAACCAAATCTGATGTAAAAACTCATGCCTACAAAAACAGAATTGCTAAATACTTGTGTGGCAAGTTTAACTTTCATTTTTTGAAAATTTGTGGGATATATATGTGAGTCAGTTAATTTATGTGCTGCTTTAACCGGAAATTTTTTATCTATTTCATAAAAGTCAATTATGTACTGCCAAGAAATTTTTTTACCATCAACGTAAAAGTCATACTTCATTAGCATATTTCTAATGGCTTTTATAATATGGGGCACATCAAAAATATAATAAAGGTAACGATTTTGAAGGCAAAAACGGCTATTTTGAATAGAGATATTTAAAATATTACTTAATTTGATATTATTAGAACCCATGTCAGAAGTAACTGCACAAACATTTAAGCCAATATTTTTCAATTTTTGCAAAGCTTTACTTAAATTTTCGTGCAATAATTGCGCCGGACAAGAAGTATGACAAAGAAAATAGGCGAGAGGCTGTTTCCATTTGCAATAAAGTCCTCTTAACATGAACACGCATGCAGTCAAAGCTGGTTTAAAGATCTTCTCTTCTTTGTCATCTATGGCCAGTCCAATTATACAGTCTTGAGACCGTTCATAAAACAAATTTGCTTTAATAGACATCTCATCAAAACATAGTAGGCAATACCTATTTTGCTCTTGAAAACCGTCAATCTTTTTTTTTAACAAATTATAAAATTCAGCGTTTTCTAATCCTGGTCTTATTTTAATAGCTCGAATTTCTTTTAACAATGTATTGGGAGCTGGAAGGCTATATTTATGCATTAAATATTTTTTATAAACTCGGGGACCGGCAAAATATATGGACAAACATTCAGTTTTGAACTCTTTACTATAACGTCTACCCTTTGGATGTTTTCGCCCTTGTGATATCTGCATATTAATAATTTTAGCAGTGTCGACCGAATTGCAAAATTTGAATGTCAGAGACATATATTGATTTAAAGTTATATTATCTAACTGACTATCTAATTGTCTTTCGAGTGTCTGAACTTTTTTTCGCAAATATTGATTTTCTGTAGTAAGAGATTTAATGTTGCGTCTATATTTTTTCTTCCTCGGAGTATCAAAAGATAAGTTGGCTGATGTTTGGGTAGAACTTGGAGACATCAGAGGGGGACTACTAGCATCGAAGGGTCTGGCTTCAGTTTGATTCTCGGTTTTCCCTGGAACTTCAACTTCGGTTTCCACCTCGATTTCGTCCTCGGTTTTCACGTCTACGTCGCGGTCGTCCTGAGTTTCACCCTCGACTTGGACCTCGGTTTCCACCTTGTCTTTGGCCGTGGTTGTAGGCTTGATTCTGACTATGTTTGTTTGACCTACTAGAAGAAGAAAATAACATCAGTTTATAAATAATTCAAAGATCGTAGAAAAAACGTATTTCCTTCACACCAACCATGGTGCAAAATTCGCAAAAAAGATCCTTACACTTTTATTTAGCTGTTACAACTTAACAATACAAAATTATAGAATATCGTAAATACCTGGGTCAGTATTTGTGATAGCTGGAACTAAAATTCTGTCATCCAGAACTCTGATTTTCGCAGGAAGTAGCAAGGGTCTACTATATGCGTGGTCACCCTTAATGCTCTTAGAACTTCCTTCAAGAGATGGAAATAATGTAGGAACTGCAGTGGCTTTCAATCGTGTATGAAGATGACTAGTATACATTTTTTCTTCAAAATGGTCTTCACAAAGAGTGTAGCTATTATGAGCTTTTTCCAATTTGTCTAACAGATCCTCTCGATTGGCTTTCATTGCCCATACCTTAGCTCTGTAAAATTTAAAAAAAAACGAAGATAGTATAAAAAAATAAAAATGTTATTTAGTAATTCCTTTTGGCTCTCAATTTTACCGGAATTGACCCCCTAATTTATTTTTTTTTTAATTAAGTAGAACTAGTGTTTTAAAAAAACCGGCTTTTTTCCAATTGGAAGTATATTAATTTAATTTTAAAGTTTTTAATTAATACATTTTGGTTCTTTATTTTTAACTTTTTAAATTTTCTTTACTAATTTTAAGGAAGAACATTTTTTGTTTCTTAACTTATTTTTCATGTTAACAAAAATAAAAACTAGGATAATTATAAATTGTATTTTTCCATATTTTGTTTTTTTTTAATCTTTTGGAAAAAAACGGATTTTTTCGGGAAAAACCCGGTTTTTTCCGAGGTGTTAAAACACTAAGTAGGACTCTGTATATATTTTTTTGTGCTATCGCATTCAACCTAAACTTAGCTTTTCAACGATATTTAATTTTTGTTTTCAAAATGGCGACTAGACAGCAATTTTTTTGAAAATTCAACATTGCCGCTTTATAAAAAAAAAATGCATTTATACAGTACAAAATTTAAAACTGTTTTGTTTTTTTTTAGAACACTTCACAATGACTATAAAATAGCCATTTATTTTAGAGAAAGGCTACCTGATTTGTCAAGGATGTCTAGCATATCGTTATCTTGAAAATAAAGTTAAGCATGCGACACATCTTTAAAAACGTAATTTTATGGCGAAAATGACTTATAAAATATACAAGGTACCATTAAAGTAAATGCTCTTTCGATTAAAGAAAAGTAAAAAATTCAAAAAATAAGTTTATTTTGGACTATTTAAAACATATATTTATAAATAGCGCCTGTATTTTTTGTAAAATGCGGCAATGTTGAATTTTGAAATAGGTGTCCAGCCTCCATTTTGCAAAAAGTTAACTTGTGGAATATAGTAGAAGACTATTATAGGCTGAATAAAATAGTGCAAAAAATATACAGGTTTTTTTTTCTTTAAATAAAAAGCAGAGTCACTTCCGGCAAAATTCGAAGTAACTTTTAGTTGTTTTTGCATCGGAAATTTGTCTCTTATGGAATTAGACAAATGTTTCAAATTTCAAATAGATATTTTTAAGACCACAAAAATATCAGCTTGTTACTTGTCTCATGTATCACCCGGTCACAGCAAACTTGGTTCTAAAAGCAACACCTATATTTTCAAAAATGATAAAGTTAAAGGGAAAATAAAGACCCCAGCTTGCAGAAAATATTCAGTACTTCTTAGAACTTAAACATCTTTTAAATTTGAATTTCTTCGAAATATACGCACACGATCGTTAGAATCGCTAGGTTTTTAACTAATCTTGTCATTTATTGTGCACGTTCTATATATTTTTTGTGTAGTGCAGACTCTATAGATTGTAAAAAAATCAAAGTTAGGGGCTTTCTAGTAAAAAACAACTATGACTATGTACTATGAAAAAAAAATTTTTTTTTCAAAAAAACACACATACCTCAAAAAAAACCGCTGCCAATGGAATCACTACTTCCACATCGTGTCAAACTAGTACCTATATATTTTCTTACCCGACCCTTGTTTTCAGACGAAAAAAAAAATAAAATTTAGAATTTCAACCTACTCTCCTCCCCTAAAATTTTATTAAAATGATGAACGAGTTTTGAAATTGAAATCAATACCCTCAAAAACCCATAGAACTACGTAACACTCGATTTTTTAAACAGCATAATTTTCATCCCCTAACCTAACCTAACATAGCCTAAACCCCTTATTTTCACAGAAATCTCAAGCAGGACATATAACATGATCATTTACAAAAAATAACTATTTTTTACCGATTAACCCCACCTTTCCCTAAGCCGTTTTTGCATAAAAGCGATCAGAATCATTCTCCTATGGACTGCTCTTCGTGTGCCAAATTTCAGCGCAATAGCCCAAGTTATCGCGTAATCTGACATACAGACAGACAGACAAACAGATTTTTTTCTCGCCGAAATTAGTTTTTTTACAGGTTTTGAGTCATTTAAACTCGGCAATTTACAATCAATAACTATTTTTTACCGATTTACATCCTCTTCCCCCTAAGCCGATTTTTCCCAAAAACAATCCGAACCATTCTCCTATGGACCCCTCCCTGTGTACCAAATTTCAGCTCGATAGCACAATTCCTTCGAGAGTTATCGGGTAAACAAACAGACCGACAGACAGAAACATTTTTTTCGCCGAAATTAGGTTTTTTACACGTTTTGAGTAATTTTAAATCGATTTAGCGAAAATAATTTTTCGGACATTTTTTTGCCGACACCAAAGCCGATACTATACTTCCCCGTCTTTTGGAGATGTGGAAGTAATATCTGCTTTTTAAATTCTAAAACTCTTAAAATTGTGTTTTAAAAAAACTAAGCTAATCTCGCAATCAGAATAAAAAATCTTTTTTCTAAATTTTCAGAACAAATAATTGAAAAATTTGCCATTTTGTTTAACATCCTGTATAAATAAATTTTTGGCTCAAGCGAGTTTTACTCCTAAATCGGTATTATTCAATAAAATTTGCAAGATAAGAAATAGCTGAAAACCGCATCTCAATATCTCTTGTTTTAAAAATATTCAAATTTTACCTAAAAATTCACCTGTCCCGTTTACTCTGTACAACAGTGCATTCGATAATTAATGGACATAGTGCATTTTTTGCACCTAAATATTTATTTCCATTCGTACTAATTATATAACCACACGTTTAAAAGCAATAAAACATCATAAACCAAGACAGTCGCCGGCCCTTTGGAGTTTCGGGATAATAAATCTGTATTAGAAATATTGCTTTTTTTATTTTTCTAAAGGACATATTATATTCATGCAAATTTTATTCGATTTTGACCATTGGAAATACCTACCAAGAAAATATTTTTATCTGATCGAAAGGCGCCGGCCGGGGTTGTCATTTGCATTTTACTATACCAGACCATTAATTACTTCAAAGTATGGCCTATATTATTCGAAAAAAATCTACTCTACCTGCCCCACCAAATAAAAGCCTTTTTATTGATCTAATATATCTTCCTTTACCTGCAAGATTTATTTAAGTACCTAAATTAAAATTTTAATAACCAAGTTCGAAAATAATAAATTCATATTCTATACTTTCAAAGAGGCGCCTATCCGATTTTTTAATAAATAAAATTTCATTTTAGGCTGAAAAACTGATTAGATGTATTACCAACGGGTTTATTTGTCTTAATCGAAACATTTTATAAATCTATAAGTAATTGAAAAATAAAAGAAACCTCAAATTATTTTAAGGAAAAATTAGCGAATAAACTAAAACTTTTGTCAACCCATGCGGTAACTAAAACGTAAAGAACTATAAAAAACACTATTTACGACTTTAATTATCTTCAACAAACCATCACGTAAATAATTTCAGAGTCTATTGACAAATTAAGATTTTAAAAAATAATGTATTGCAAATTACCCGGAAACTACTAACTTTTAGAAATATTCTTAATGAGATAAAAATTTCTAATAAAAAGCATGGACTCCAGAAATCTGTTAATAGTAATTTTAATTTAATAACCTCTCATCGTCTTAATCTCATAATTTAGTACAGTTGTGGTAAAGTCTCCACAAAGCGAAATCATTTAAATGCATGGCTTTTGTTTAACAAGTAACCATCAAATATAAACCAAAAGTAGATATAAAAAAATGGCGCGGATGACGCCTGACGTCTAGAAAAATATGAAAAAGTTTCAAACTATCACGTAAACAATTTCAGAGCCTAATAACAAATTATTATTTAAAAAGGTAGTTTAGTGTATTGCAAATTATTCGGAAACTACTAACATTTAGAAATATTCTTAAAGAGAAAGAAATTTCCAATAAAAAAGCGCGAACTCCAAAAATTCAATCTAATAATATAGTATAGCGAAATCATTTTAATTTTGTTTACAATAATTATCCGACTACAAATATTACCGAAAAGTATAAAAAAATTGTTAATTAAAAATAGACTCCTTTTATGAGAAATCAATAAAATGTTAATAGATCCCGAGTTATTTGCAAAAATCTTCTTTCTTTATCTTAATTTATTAATATCTTTAATGTTATGTGTGTTTATGTGACGTAATTCCAAATCCAATATCGATATTAATTTGCGCATATGTTTAGAAGCAATAACAAGAATTAACACCATTTTGAGTTATTGAACTGGATTAGAAGGCAGGAACTTTCAAAAACAAAAAACAATACTTTTTTAGTTAAAGATAATCGATATTAGTGTTATAAAGCATCAGTTCTTTGCAAATTCCATAAGAGATATTTTATGAAAAATATGTTTTTAACAATATCTTTCATACAACTTTTCATTTTTCCAAAAACTTAGCTTTCGTGGCTGCAATGTGAAAAAGTGTTTTTTCATCCATACATTTTTGTGTGTTACAGTCATTAAAAAAAGATAATGCTTCAAAAACATATTTCAAATTTGTCTAATTCAGTAACACTAAAAGCCAACAAAAGCCCGGAAAACTTTTAATAAGTACTTACCGGTCAGCCTCTTTGGGAAATCGAAAAAATTTCTTCTTGGAGTTATAGCCTTTATTAAAACAGGATCGCACTGCACAAACATGATGATGTCCAATCTTTTTTTCACTCATTATACTGCAAAAACAATTTAAAAATATCTATGTAATTAAACTCTCGCAACGCACGACTATGGCTGCTGAACGCAAAATATTAATGCGAAGCGAATCATGCACGCCACAGTCGTCTTTTCCCACCAAATGGCTGCCAACCGCCGTGCGCGAAGGGATCGGCGCAAACCATTCCCGCTAAGAGAGATGTGGAGCTGTATGTTATATTAGCTGTGCACGTCTAGAAGAAATAAAGATGTTCCTTTGCGTATTTATTTGATTCTCCTAGGATCAACCGTTCATATGCTGCATAATAGATGGACAAAAAAATTGCAATTTTATTTCTAAATAGCTCCGTCTGTATAAACCGGAGTAATTTTATCGATGTGGTTTTTCAATCCATTTGGGGAAATTTGGGTCCCATAAAAAATTTACGCCTTTACGTTACTCTTCTGTAAAATATGTGAAAAGGCGGAAAATTGTTTTGGTTTTTTTTTTGCATTTTTACCTCTTTCTCGGCATTTGAGGTATAGGCATCTTATATTGATTTCAAATCTCCGTTATATTTCCCATCGAAACCCCTTTTTACCATGACAAAGCAGTCAGGGTTCCGACTCTGCGAAATGCCTTCAAAGCTACCCCATTTTTTAAGTGACATCCCGTGTTCCTATATTGGTCGTTAAGGAACTTCTCCGAGATTTTTGGATGAGAAATCCGAAAAGAATGCCCAACCTCGAAAAATTAACTCTAGCGCCCTGCATTTTGTATATCGGGGTTTCGGAAAAAGTATCCCTAGCTGATGCCACTGTCGGCTTGTTATAGGTTCCACCGAAATCGCCTTTGTACCAAAAGAAGCACCCATTTATCCTCTATGATCGACCCCATAGAAGCATATTTCCCCGAGGTACCGTTAGTGAGCTGGGGCACTTTTTAAGGTATAATAAAAAAATAAGTTTCTACGCCAATGACTCCCAAAATTTTTCAATATCAGTACATTTACCTTAGCTTTTGCTGTTTTCAATTTGATTTTTATAGGTTTGGACGTTTTTTGAAGTTATTGTGGCGCAAGTTTTGTTTAAATACAGACACACACATACAACATCGACTAAACTGGAGAGGTAGGTGTGTATATATATATATATATATATATATATATATATATATATATATATATATATATATATATATATATATATATATATATATATATATATATATATATATATATATATATATATATATATATATATATATATATATATATATATATATATATATATATATATATATATATATATATATATATATATATATATATATATATATATATATATATATATATATATATATATATATATATATATATATATATATATATATATATATATATATATATATATATATATAATATATATATATATATATATATATATATATATATATATATATATATATATATATATATATATAGATGGACAAAAAAATTGCAATTTTATTTCTAAATAGCTCCGTCTGTATAAACTGGAGTAATTTTATCGATGTGGTTTTTCAATCCATTTGGGGAAATTTGGGTCCCATAAAAAATTTACGCCTTTACGTTACTCTTCTGTGAAATATGTGAAAAGGCGGAAAATTGTTTTGGTTTTTTTTTTTGCATTTTTACCTCTTTCTCGGCATTTGAGGTATAAGCATCTTATATTGATTTCAAATCTCCGTTATATTTCCCATCGGAACCCCTTTTTACCATGACAAAGCAGTCAGGGTTCCGACTCTGCGAAATGCCTTCAAAGCTACCCCATTTTTTAAGTGACATCCCGTGTTCCTATATTGGTCGTTAAGGAACTTCTCCGAGATTTTTGGATGAGAAATTCGAAAAAAATACCTCGAAAAATTAACTCTAGCGCCCTGCATTTTGTATATCGGGGTTTCGGAAAAAATATCCCTAGCTGATGCCACTGTCGGTTTGTTATAAGTTCCACCGAAATCGCCTTTGTACCAAAAGAAGCGCCTATTTATCCTCTATGATCGACCCCATAGAAGCATATTTCCCCGAGGTACCGTTAGTGAGCTGGGGCACTTTTTAAGGTATAATAAAAAATAAGTTTCTACGCCAATGACTCCCAAAATTTTTCAATATCAGTATATTTACCTTAGCTTTTGCTGTTTTCAATTTGATTTTTATAGGTTTGGACGTTTTTTGAAGTTATTGTGGCGCAAGTTTTGTTTAAATACAGACACACACATACAACATCGACTAAACTGGAGAGGTAGGTGTGTATATATATATATATATATATATATATATATATATATATATATATATATATATATATATATATATATATATATATATATATATATATATATATATATATATATACATATATAATAGATGGACAAAAAAATTGCAATTTTATTTCTAAATAGCTCTGTCTGTATAAACCGGAGTAATTTTATCGATGTGGTTTTTCAATCCATTTGGGGAAATTTAGGTCCCATGAAAAATTTACGCCTTTACGGTACTCTTCTGTGAAATATGTGAAAAGGCGGAAAATTGTTTTGGTTTTTTTTTGCATTTTTACCTCTTTCTCGGCATTTGAGGAATAAGCATCTTATATTGATTTCAAATCTCCGTTATATTTCCCATCGAAACCCCTTTTTACCATGACAAAGCAGTCAGGGTTCCGACTCTGCGAAATGCCTTCAAAGCTACCCCATTTTTAAGTGACATCCCGTGTTCCTATATTGGTCGTTAAGGAACTTCTCCGAGATTTTTGGATGAGAAATCCGAAAAAAATGCCCAACCTCGAAAAATTAACTTTAGCGCCCTGCATTTTGTATATCGGGGTTTCGGAAAAAATATCCCTAGCTGATGCCACTGTCGGCTTGTTATAGGTTCCACCGAAATCGCCTTTGTACCAAAAGAAGCGCCTATTTATCCTCTATGATCGACCCCATAGAAGCATATTTCCCCGAGGTACCGTTAGTGAGCTGGGGCACTTTTTAAGGTATAATAAAAAATAAGTTTCTACGCCAATGACTCCCAAAATTTTTCAATATCAGTATATTTACCCTAGCTTTTGCTGTTTTCAATTTGATTTTTATAGGTTTGGACGTTTTTTGAAGTTATTGTGGCGCAAGTTTTGTTTAAATACAGACACACACATACAACATCGACTAAACTGGAGAGGTAGGTGTGTGTGTGTATATATATATATATATATATATATATATATATATATATATATATATATATATATATATATATATATATATATATATATATATATATATATATATATATACATATATAATAGATGGACAAAAAAATTGCAATTTTATTTCTAAATAGCTCTGTCTGTATAAACCGGAGTAATTTTATCGATGTGGTTTTTCAATCCATTTGGGGAAATTTAGGTCCCATGAAAAATTTACGCCTTTACGGTACTCTTCTGTGAAATATGTGAAAAGGCGGAAAATTGTTTTGGTTTTTTTTTGCATTTTTACCTCTTTCTCGGCATTTGAGGAATAAGCATCTTATATTGATTTCAAATCTCCGTTATATTTCCCATCGAAACCCCTTTTTACCATGACAAAGCAGTCAGGGTTCCGACTCTGCGAAATGCCTTCAAAGCTACCCCATTTTTAAGTGACATCCCGTGTTCCTATATTGGTCGTTAAGGAACTTCTCCGAGATTTTTGGATGAGAAATCCGAAAAAAATGCCCAACCTCGAAAAATTAACTTTAGCGCCCTGCATTTTGTATATCGGGGTTTCGGAAAAAATATCCCTAGCTGATGCCACTGTCGGCTTGTTATAGGTTCCACCGAAATCGCCTTTGTACCAAAAGAAGCGCCTATTTATCCTCTATGATCGACCCCATAGAAGCATATTTCCCCGAGGTACCGTTAGTGAGCTGGGCCACTTTTTAAGGTATAATAAAAAAATAAGTTTCTACGCCAATGACTCCGAAAATTTATATATATATATATATATATATATATATATATATATATATATATATATATATATATATTATATATATATATATATATAAATATATTTATATATATATACAATGTGTCCCAAATTTGGCTTACATGCATTGCTATCTCGTAAACCGCTATAGCTACAGGGTGGGTTAAATTAGGAAAGTTTTAGAGAATTTTATTACAAATTTGATGACGTTTTGAAGTTTAGTTTTATGGTTTATACATTATTAGGGCACTTTTATTAGAGGAACATTATGCAGGTAAAACGAAGTTTCTAGCTTCAATTGTTTTTGAGATATTGGCATCAACTTTTTATTTTCTTACCGACGCCATATTGGATTATTGTATTTTTGGAAAGATCTTTTTAAGAGCTTTCCAATGATGTATAATAAGGTAAGATTATTATTTTTCTTGAGCTCTAAAAACCAAAATAATTGTTTTTTTTTTAAGTAGGCTTTGATTACGCATGGGGGCCATAATGAAACAAAAGAATGCCGCATGTCAACAATCATTTTGTGTTCCTGAATAGTACTTGTTATCATTTTCTCATTGTGCCGAGTTTTTACAAAGTTTATTTGAGTTTCTTATACTACTTAAAATGGAGGGTAATTATTCCAACGAAGAGAATTTGGATATGATAGAACTTTATTTTAAAGCAAATAGAAATACACAAGCAGCTGCGCGTTCATACGAAGAACAATTTCCAGACCGACATCAACCAAGCCAAAGGCATTTCAGATTTCTAATTATAAACTTGTTAGCTTATGGGTAAAAATATTAATTCAACAATCGATGTTTCAGATTTTCAACTAAGATATTATACTAACAGTGAATACCTAGTGACTAAAATGTAACTATCACACTATTGAAAATACCTAAACTAAATTTAAATTAACACATAAAAAAAATATAAGTTACACCACATGCCTCCCTCCATTTTCCACACATTTTTGACATTTCTCCAATACCTTCCGTGTAACCCTTCTTAAGGTGTTCCTGTTAATATTAGCAAAAACATCTCGGACTCTGTCTTCTAGCTCTCTGAGACTTTCTGGCGGAGAAAATTCGTAGACCTCATTTTTTGCGTATCCCCATAAATAAAAATCGGGAGGAGTAATATCCGGTGACCTTGCCGGCCAAGCAACAGGGCCATTATTAGCGATAATATTTTCCCCGAAAGTATTTCTGAGGACCGCCATCACCTCTCTGGTACCGTGAGCCGGACAGCCATCTTGTTGGAACCAAATATTTTGCAGGTCGTTTGGGGGAACAGAATTTATAACTTCTGGAATAATTTGTTCCCGTAATAGTTGCAAATATCTGTTACCCGATAAATTTTCTTGGAAAATGAACGGCTTAATCAAACGGTTATCTAAAATACAAATTGTTATGAGTGATTTAAAGCAGAAGTGCATTGTTTGGAATTACCTATAATGCCACACCACACATTGAACCCAAATTTTGTTTGTAAACGTCTTTCTTCTAAATTATGAGGATTCTCGGTGCCCCAGTAATGAGTATTATGTTTACTGAAAATTCCACAGTTTGTAAATCGTGTTTCATCTGTCCAAAGTACTTTAGAATGAAAGTTGGGTATTTGCTGGCATTTGTTGATGAACCATTCAATAAACGTGATTCTTCTAGCAAAATCATTTACCTGAAGACCCTGTACAATAGTAGGTTTATAGGGATGAAAGTGAAGTTTTTTCAAGACTCGTTGGACGGTTGATTTGGGAATTGCCGTTTGTTCTTCAATCTTTCTTACTGAGGTTGTTGGGTTGTCCCTGACACTTTCTATTATAGCTGCGTTTCTTGCTTCATTATCTATTGAATAGGTCTTTGGTTTCGGTTTCAAAAAAGACCCGTAGGCTAACAGGTTAACAATTAGAAATGTGAAATGCCTTTGGCTTGGTTGATGTCGGTCTGGAAATTGTTCTTCGTATGAACGCGCAGCTGCTTGTGTATTTCTATTTGCTTTAAAATAAAGTTCTATCATATCCAAATTCTCTTCGTTGGAATAATTACTCACACTAACTCAAATAAACTTTGTAAAAACTCGGCACAATGAGAAAATGATAACAAGTACTATTCAGGAACACAAAATGATTGTTGACATGCGGCATTCTTTTGTTTCATTATGGCCGCCATGCGTAATCAAAGCCTACTTAAAAAAAAACAATTATTATGGTTTTTAGAGCTCAAGAAAAATAATAATCTTACCTTGTTATACATCATTGGAAAGCTCTTAAAAAGATCTTTCCAAAAATACAATAATCCAATATGGCGTCGGTAAGAAAATAAAAGTTGATGCCAATATCTCAAAAACAATTGAAGCTAGAAACTTTGTTTTACTTGCATAATGTTCCTCTAATAAAAGTGCCCTAATAATGTATAAACCATAAAACCATAATACGAGTCGTTTAGAAGCTACGGGCAAAAGTTGAAAATGCACCATTTTGATTTTTCCCAATTATCTTGAAAACCACAAAAGATATCCTAAACTTCAAAACGTCATCAAATTTGTAATAAAATTCTCTAAAACTTTCCTAATTTAACCCACCCTGTAGCTATAGCGGTTTACGAGATAGCAATGCATGTAAGCCAAATTTGGGACACATATATATATATATATATATATATATATATATATATATATATATATATATATATAAATATATTTATTTATATATATACATATTTATATATATATATATATATATATATATATATATATATATATATATATATATATATAATTTAATAAAAAATAAGTTTCTACGCCAATGACTCCCACAATTTTTCAATATCAGTACATTTACCCTAGCTTTTGCTGTTTTCAATTTGATTTTTATAGGTGGACGTTTTTTGAAGTTATCGTGGCGCAAGTTTTGTTTAAATACAGACACACACATACAACTGTACATACAAACATCGACTAAACTGGAGTGGTAGGTATATATATATATATATATATATATATATATATATATATATATATATATATATATATATATATATATATATATATATATATATATATATATATATATATATATATATATATATATATATATATATATATATATATATATATATATATATATATATATATATATATATATATATATATATATATATATATATATATATATATATATAGATATATAGATATAAATAAAAAAAATTTAGGAGATTTCATAAATCGCAAAAAATAATGAAATCTTGTTTTAACATTCAGAATAGCTCCAGCAAATCGGATAGGTATCACATTTTTGGTTATATATCAACCATAATAAATTCCATATAAACTAAATAAACAAACAAGAACAAATATACAAAACAACATTCTAAAGTATAATAATAATTCTAATTACGCTGACTTACGATTAGACTGACTAGTGTTGCTTTTGTCTATAACTTGAAAAAAAAATTGTCTACTTTTACATGCTTTTTCAATTTTGCCTCGTTTTCGCAGCTTATATATATATATATATATATATATATATATATATATATATATATATATATATAAAATTGCAATTTTATTTCTAAATAGCTCTGTCTGTATAAACCGGAGTAATTTTATCGATGTGGTTTTTCAATCCATTTGGGGAAATTTAGGTCCCATAAAAAATTTACGCCTTTACGTTACTCTTCTGTGAAATATGTGAAAAGGCGGAAAATTGTTTTGGTTTTTTTTTGCATTTTTACCTCTTTCTCGGCATTTGAGGAATAAGCATCTTATATTGATTTCAAATCTCCGTTATATTTCCCATCGATACCCCTTTTTACCATGACAAAGCAGTCAGGGTTCCGACTCTGCGAGATGCCTTCAAAGCTACCCCATTTTTAAGTGACATCCCGTGTTCCTATATTGGTCGTTAAGGAACTTCTCCGAGATTTTTGGATGAGAAATCCGAAAAAAATGCCCAACCTCGAAAAATTAACTCTAGCGCCCTGCATTTTGTATATCGGGGTTTCGGAAAAAATATCCCTAGCTGATGCCACTGTCGGCTTGTTATAGGTTCCACCGAAATCGCCTTTGTACCAAAAGAAGCGCCTATTTATCCTCTATGATCGACCCCATAGAAGCATATTTCTCCGAGGTACCGTTAGTGAGCTGGGCCACTTTTTAAGGTATAATAAAAAAATAAGTTTCTACGCCAATGACTCCCAAAATTTTTTTATATATATAAATATATTTATTTATATATATATATATATATATATATATATATATATATATATATATATATATATATATATATATATATATATATATATATATATATATATATATATATATATATATATATATATATATATATAATAACAAATAAGTTTCTACGCCAATGACTCCCACAATTTTTCAATATCAGTACATTTACCCTAGCTTTTGCTGTTTTCAATTTGATTTTTATAGGTGGACGTTTTTTGAAGTTATCGTGGCGCAAGTTTTGTTTAAATACAGACACACACATACAAACATCGACTAAACTGGAGTGGTAGGTGTGTATATATAAATATATATATATATATATATATATATATATATATATATATATATATCTATATCTATATATATATATATATATCTATATATATATCTATATATATCTATATATATATATCTATATATATCTATCTATATGTATATATCTATATATATATATCTATATATATATATATATATATATATATATATATATATATATATATATATAGATAGATGTATAGATATAAATAAAAAAAATTTAGATTTCATAAATCGCAAAAAAAAATGAAATCTTGTTTTAACATTCAGAATAGCTCCAGCAAATCGGATAAGTATCACATAAAAATGAAATTTGGTTATATATCAACCATAATAAATTCCATATAAACTAAATAAACAAACAAGAATAAATATACAAAACAACATTCTAAAGTATAATAATAATTCTAATTACGCTGACTTACGATTAGACTGACTAGTGTTGCTTTTGTCTATAACTTGAAAAAAAAATTGTCTATTTTTACATGCTTTTTCAATTTTGCCTCGTTTTCGCAGCTTTTTTTCTTTAAGCTCCTCCCGATTGGTGTTTGTAATTAATTTTATCACAACTACAACGCTGAATACCCACAAAAGAAAATATAAAATCAGTATAATTGCAATTATACGCCTCTTTTAGTCCAGTACCCAACACAGAACACAAACAATTAGCACCCAAAGCCAGTACTGCATCTACAACTTTTGGGGCTTCAGGCCCGCTTGAGATTACGGACCCCTATTGGGCCCTCGGCCCGGGCCTTATGCAATGGTAATGCGGCCCTGCCTAAAGCAAATAACTTAAAATAAACTATCAAATCAGTAATTATTTTGGATCTTCACTCCCTATTATCAATAGAAATGTTGTTCGACTGATCTTTACCGATGTAAAGTGCTCCGCAGCGACAGAAATGAACCTGATAGCGAAGGCCAAGAAAAAGTAAAAGGCTATTTGCCTGTTTGGTGCGCGTTAAGGTCTGTAAACACGGTGACACGGTTTTTGTCGCCTATCGATAGAATTCGCGTAGTTTTGTAAATGTAATTTCCTTAATTAAATGTGCGCTTTTATAAATCGATAGTTCTCATAGGTATGGTAGTTTTTTCTGTAGACTAACCAAGCCTCGGGCCCTGGCACAACCGCACCATTGTAGTTACGCCACTGAACTATATATAAATATATATAAATATATATATATATATATATATATATATATATATATATATATATATATATATAAATATAATTCAGAGTAATGTTCAAATCTGAATATTATCTCAAAATGCCAACAGTATATTTATACTGGACTAGACAAATAATACTATAGGTAAAAACTCTCATAAAAACAGACTTTTTAATTCAGTGCATTTTCTGTAACACTCTGCTTCTGCACAAAGGTTATTTAAACTTTTAGTTAAAACTCCATTTTCTAAAGCTTCAGTAGATTTTCTGAAGTATTCTGTTTATATTAAATTAGTCTTTCCTCTATAATATATATGATATACAAAATGCTGTTTAAAAGACTTGCATTTGAGAAGATATGTGCAAATATCTTATATACATATATCGAATTAAAAACTTACCCCCGTATTTACTAAAAAGGTTTAAGAGTTAGACCTGATCTAACTGACGTGACAATTGAAACCGTTAGTTCGCCAGTTGTGTTTTACGTATGTCACTGTCATTTTGTAGTGACACATTTACGAAAAATTATTTGTTGCTTATGTCATTTTAAATCATTAAAAACGATTAAAATCTGCATTTTTTGTTGAAACTCGATTTTACGCAATTTCTGTACCTCCGACAAAAAACATATTATTATATACCTTATAAAAAAAATATCGAGCTTTTGATCTGTCTAGTAGTTTTTATTCTAAAAGGTACCCATGCGTCGTTACGAAGGCTTAAAACCTGACAAACAAATGTCGTGCACACTACATTTCAAAAATGTCTCAAAATTCATCCTCAACTCCGATCAGTCTGAATTTTTTGCTAGTCTCTATAGGAAATATAGACGTTTCTCTGGTAGTATTACTTGATTCGTCTAGAGTCAACCGTTCAGGTGCTACAGTGCCAAACGTAAAACACTAGTGAAACATACAGAAAGAAAATTCCAGTTTTATTTCTAAATTGTTCGCCTTGTATAAACCGGAGAGCAATTTTGGCGACTTGGTTTTTCAATACCTCGGAAGAACTTTTTGGTTACATAAAACCACGACGCATCCATTTACCTCTACGAATGGCTTTCCCACGCGTAACGTTACCGAGCTGGATTGTGCCGAATGTTAAAAAACACGACATTCTAAAAATGTTTGGTCCAGGAACCCAGGAAGTCTATTAACAATTCGTGCCCCATTTTTGTATCAAAAATATATACTGTGTAACTACTTACATAATAAAACATTTATGAAGTGTGTTTACAAGGTGTCTATTTTCTAAAAGGAACGTTTATTTAGACGTCTTAAAATGCATAGCAACAATAAATTTATGGAAGGTTCAAGGTGGTGTTTGTGTAGTTTAGATTAAGAATCAAAGGACTTATGAGTTAAGTTGAAGTAAAATTTTTCTTTTCTAAGATATTAATAAAACCATAGGATTTTATCAACGACATCATAAAACAACTACTTTTAAGCAAGTTTCAATTCAAATTGATTTTATCATGTTTTTTCGGTATGTTTTAACAAACTTGTACAATATTTAAAATTACATATTTTACATATAAATACTCACAAAATCTGCAATTTGAAATATTTTTCCACTGAGCTTTTACCAAAAGCTTAAATGGTGTAGCACTCGTTAGACGAATGAAGGTTAGACTTTGGCGCATTAGTGGAAAATACTGATTTATCTTTTTTTGCTGCCATTTAAATAATCTATCATAGACGGATTTGCATAACGGATAGTATAAGGACCGTTATTATAATCTCGTATATTGTATATTATTGGCTGATTGACTTACCACGTAGGAAGACATGTCATGGGCAAGACTGGAAAGCATTTGTTCCCCAACCTGTTCATCTACACCCTCCTTTAATAACAAAGAAAAGTCGAATCGAGCGCCTCTACGTATGGTCAGTGTCAGGTCTTGATCCAAAGTGGGGATAAGGGAAATTAGGGCTTGGACATCGGGAATTGATGATCTGGAAAATCCGGGTAGTTCACCTGGACTCAGTAACGCTGGCCAATTTTCACGATTCAACTGGACCCCCCCTGGCTACGTTCTTGTTCAGGACAATCTCTACAACTTGTATATTTAAGGTTTTTTTCTGTCTCATAATAAGCCTTTAGATGCAGTCTAGATGTACGGAAAAACCTTGTACACTTTATTTGGCTTTTAAATTTATCACATTTACTTTAGAAGTCAAGAAATCCCATTTTGGCAACACTGTAACTCTCCTTCCATTTCTAGTACCATAAAAAGTTTTTGTAATGTACTGAAAATTGTAGTGATTTAAATCACTTTTTAAATTTTTTATTTTCTAGGCCAAAAGTGCTTAATCCACGAATTTTATTCTATTAAGCTGTTCTATATAGTATAATAGGTTTTCCTTCAAAATTTAAAAAAATCGGAAAATCCGAAATACCTAATTGTTACACCGGTATGTTGACTTGTCGATTTAAGTCTGCGCATGGCGTTACCTTGAAATCATATTATCGATATTCCCTTGATAGCTGTCTGTGGTCTAACGCTTTTTATATTATTTTGTATGCTTATGTGGTTTTTATCTCTTTGTATTGTTCGTTATTGAGTATTGTATTAGTATAATTGATTTAAGTGTTATTATTATTTTTTAAATTGTGATTTGCATTTTAAACGCCTAAAATGCATGTATTTCAAAACTGAGGTCATTTGTGCAAGAGAGATGGAATATTAGGCATATCGGTACTATTTTAGTGTGGTCCTGAACAGGTTTTCCCATTGGAGTGCAAAATATACAGAAATGAAAGCAAAAATTTTGGATGGATGGATGGATGAGGATGAGGTAATAAGACGTTTGTTAAAAGAAGAAAAGAAAGCAATAACCAAAAGTAAAAAAATGTAGATGCTTATTAATTATCTAATACTGAAATTAGTTTTTTGTATACTATCTATGGACCCTCAAAAAGTGTCTGAATATCATTAGAAGCCCTATATAATACATTATGTAGGCTTTGATCTGTTTAATCGTTTAAACAACGGCTTAATAAACTGGTGCAATATTTAAAGTTGTACGAAAATTTGCACTTTGGGAGTGAATACTTTTACACTGAGATCAAAACATAAGACAGCATTCACCGACCACTTAAATGATGCAATTTGCCACTTGAACTGAAAAACATTCGGTGCATGTCAGTTAAAAAGCTATAGAACTTTTCTTCTAAGTAACTGTTATTTGAATACGGTGTTAGAAATGAAGAATGTAGTGTTCAACAGCCGGGCCTGTGCTGAATGACCAAATTCCTGTTGTTCTGCTAACGTAACTTAATGTGAGCCGGAAAGGCCGTAAATAAATCAATGTTATTTAAAGCAAAGTTTTCTGTAGCGGTAGCATAGAAGAGGACATGAATTGTTCGTTGGAGTTGGTAAACAGCAAATATTGTATGCAAAGAATACAATAAAGAAAAATAAAAACGTAATATAATGAATCAGAGTAACTGAATTAGTGGATCTCTGTATTAAATGAAATTATTGCATGCGACTTATTTTCTTTTATTAAATATTTTAACCCCGCTTTCTGCTTCACCTTAATGACGTCAACAAATTTATTAAAGGTATTAACACTATGTCTTCTTAGGCCTCTCTCCAAATATCGACGTTCCAACACGCACATTAGTACTTCCTAGTTCTATTGCATGTTCAAAATCCTCTGACATTCCCATAGATAATCCAACTTCTTTACAGTCTAAGCCCATATCTTTACACAAATCATCCCTACATTTCTTTAAAGTTAGGAAGTCTGGATTAGGGCCTTTGGATAAATCATAACCCCACTGACCAATAGTCATAAGGCCTTTTAATCTAAAAAATAAATAAATATATAAAATTTATGGAACAATGGATCTGGTTGTCTTTTGGCATTAGCGACAATACGACAAACGAAAGACATAACATCGAATTCTAAACAGATCTAATTGAATTAGCGAGATGCATATTAGGTTCTATTGATGATTATAATTTATTTAGCAACTTGAGACCGTGGCAACGTGGTGCCACCCAAAGAGTATAATAGATATCTATATTAGGCATGGAATAAAACATCACAAGATCCTAAAGTTTTCTTGGATTATGTACGTTCCAAAAGTAATCCCACTATGAGAATGGGGGACACTGATAACAAGGATGGGAGCGAGATAGCTAATTTATTTGCTGATTACTTTGCGCCTGAGTAGTTCTTGATAGGCTTTGCAATGTCAAATTAAGTATGGGGCCTGGACTGGATGATATTTCTGCCTTATTTTTGAGAAACACTGCTTACCCTCTTTCTAGAACTTCATGGCTTCTTTTTTATAAATCATTGTCATCTGAAATTCTTGATATTTAGATGTCATGCCCACTCAATAGTGAGGCAAAAAAGATAAGGTAGAGAATTATTGACTTACTACTTTTAATCTCTGATACTACTGTAATCCACATCCATCTTAGCTAACTTCTTCAAGGTTACTTTTAAGAATTCTATCTCTGACCCACATCAAGGTTTCTGTGAAAACCCATTGATAACAAGTATCCTATGATTTATGGGCTGCTGTCAATATAACTTTTTAATGCTGGTATTCAAAGTACAATGCTTAGCTGGTTCAATCAAATTTTTCAGACAGGTTTCAGAGCACCAGGTTGAATAATCATTTATCTAGAACAATTAATGTTACTCTGGGGTACCTCAGGGGGCGCACTTTGCTGTCATTCTTTTTAAAATACTTCTTTATGATATATCTAACTGCTTCAATTCATCTAAATGCATTTGCTGCTGCTTTGCTTGTTGTATTATTGACTGATGGGAAGAACAATTTGTCAGCTTATTCCGGGATGTGTCTGAGGTTAGGTCTGGCTTGTAGTCATATCCCAAACACTATTATGTTCTACAGTGCTATGAATATTCCTTTTTCTCTTCTTGTTGTCACTTGCTCTTCTTCTTTCGTATTCTAGGTGATTAGTGTAAATAAACAGTACAGAAAAATTCCTCTAGGGCTTTACTATACATGGTATCTCACATATTCTTCAATATCCTACATTTCGGAGGTTCTATATTTTGATTGCTTTCAAAATTGAGATTAAAAGATAGTTTTTGAAATTTTATTTTATCAAGTTTTTTAATATTAGTTTTACTTGTAGGGCTAAACAAGAAGCATCCATAGTCAAGGTGTGACATAATAAGTTCATTGAAGGCCATCTGTAGAGTGAGTGGATCTCAGCTCCGCCACATTCTACAGAAAATTCTTAGAATTTGCATCGCTTTTTTTGCTTTTTGGTAGAGTTCATCTATGTGAGCATTCCAATTTAGATGAGAGTCTTAAGTCATGCCTAAATATTTTATGATGTTGTATGGTTTGTTGATGAATCTTTATTTTAGGTAACGTTGTTTTCTTATGTCCTTTTATAAATATGATTGCTTGGCATTTATTGGAAGATAGTTGAGAAAATGTCCTTTTGTTTTCCAGTATCTAGTCTATTCTATTTTTTATAATTATTTCTATAGTTTTAAGAACGCAAGAAGTTAGTATGATAGGTCTGTAGTTATTATGTATGTCGGGGTCTTTATTTGGTTTACAAAAAGGGATTATTAGATGGTTAACCTGCTAAATTTCCATTATAAATGTTAAGCAGTGTTTGTTTAATAGAATATGGAAAATGGGTTAACATAGAGTAAGATATCTGGTTTAGTCCAAGATCTAAGTCTTTTAATTTTAAGAGCTGAATTAAGTTCATGAAGAGTGAAGGGGGTGCATTGTTCAATTTGCATAGTTGGGTTTATATTCGTTACTGATATTTTATTTAGAGTTTCTTTTCCGATTTCCTTGGATGGAGGTTTTATATTTTTTTAAAAATATTTTCCAGAGAATTTGTGTACCTTGTTCCATATTTTTTTGATGTCCGAATTTCTATTTATATTTGACAAAAATTCAATAAACCTTTTTTTTTCTCTCTTTTAAAGTATCTTTTAGTTCTGGCTATAATGTGTTTCATTTTTATGAGGTTCGGTAGGTTAGGGTTTTGGATGTATTCCTACCTTGCACTTTTTCTTTCTTATAGTTTTTCTGTGCCCTCCTGATCCCACCCAGGGTTACCTGTTTTAATTTATTTTTGTCACTGGAACTATAATGTCTGACACTTCTATTATATCATATAACTGTGTATATAAAATATTTTCATCAATGGGTCGTATTTTCTGTGTTAGTAAAAAAGTAAAAAATCCAATTTGCTTTTGTGAACATTTTTTCTAAAGTCTGAGTTTGTAATATTTTGATTTATATTTATTTGGACTATAGTTGAAAAGTAGTCGCTATATCCACAATTTTTAGCTACCTGCTACCTACAGCTTGGAGCTAGTTCTAGATTTTCAATGGTTAGATCCAAAGGGCTTTTGGAGTTGTCTTGTGTGGAAATTCTAGTTGGTGTTCCAACTTTTAATATCAGGTTGTTTTCTTCTTTGAGTTTTTCTATTTGTCAACAGTTAAGTTGATTTTATTACTGCCCCAATCATTATGATGGGCGTTTAAGTCAGCCATGAGGATTAATTTGCCTGTTATTTGTTTTATTATGTTTTCAATGTTGTTTTATAAATTATTGGATTGTTCAGGAATATATATAGTAACTATATTTAAATTTGATATTTTTATGATAAGATATTCCATAGTATTCTGTATGTTAATCTTTATTTCTGCGCCTTGTGAGCTGTATTCGAAGTTATTTGCTGGTTGTGATGTTTGTTGAGTATTTAAGTTTAAATGAGTTAGCTCTTTTCTTATATTTTTTTTTGTTTGAATTGGGTTGTTTTTCAATTGCGTCTGACTCTGAATACTATGACATGAAAAATTTCTGTTTTAGAAAGAGCCTTGGGGAATGGTTCAATTACAATTAAGTTAAAACTTACCCGATGGGTATTACAACAATTAGTGTTAGTATTCTAGCGCAGGGTGGTTTGTTTCAGCAAATGAGGTTATGACAATCGCTGCTGCTTCTACCAAAGTATTCACACCACTGAATGTCAGTGTAGGTGCGGTTTTGAAGTTTCACAATGGGTGGCTTATTCTGTCTGCTGTAAGTAGGGATGTGCGTTTTATCGATATATCGATAGGTCAGCCACATATCGAATAATAGGTAAATAAAAAAATATCGATCAGTGCCGATAGGTCAGGAACAATGTCGACAACTGATAATATTGATACAGCTGAGAACATCGATAGGTAGCTGAGAATATCGATAGGTACGGATAAACGGGTTACATACTTACAAGAAAATTAAGGACTATATGAAAGTGATGACCTATTTTTGGTCTTCAATAATTTTGTCCCAAATATATCGATAGGTAGATAACTTTCGACATATCGATAGGTAATTTGGTATCGCCTATCGATAGGTAAAATCTAATAATATACCTATAAGGGAGTATCCCACCTTCACTAAATATTTAAATCATACAAAATTAAAATGTTTGCTTTCCAAAATTTATGTCGGTCAGTGATAATACAGGTTCCTCGACGATATGGCTGGTTGCAGGATGGCGTCTTATTTCAATACAAATCACTCTGACACACTTGTATGGTGAAATAACTTACCATATTTCTCTTTATCAATATAACCCCTTACAACTAATTTTCAATAACTTTTTAATATATAAATTTTACAAAAATATGTTAGTTTTTATAAACTGAAAAGTTCTTAAATAAGAATACCGGTTGATTTCTCATTAATATGTAACGTTATTAACGTATTAACGTTATTAACGTATTAACGTTTTGCAATTTTGCCACCCAATTTTATAACAATCTGTGCAGGCAGTGGCGGCTCGTGGTGAATTCTATTGGGAGGTCAATAACAAATTTAAAAATAGGCATACTTAAAATAAAAATAAATATCTTATCTTTAAATTGAGCTTTAAATTCTCTTGAAGTTCAGGTCTACTCTTCGTTTTTTAGAATCGGAAAAATGATGAATGACACGTTCGTTAAAATTACACGCACATTCCTTTTATAAACGATTTCTCGATACTTAACATTGCTAAAGCGAATAGTCTATCTTGGCCCAACTCCTCAACAAAATTTATAAGCCCTCGAAAAACCCCTGGACTTTCAGACAAAGCCGTAGCATTCAAGCTGGCCGTTGTGCCAGCTTGAATGCCCCACAAAATTTTACACAATCTATAATTTTGTTTAAAATATAACGATTTTTGGATTCATTTTCATTAAAATCTCGAAAGGATTTTCTATAAGCTGTGTCTAGCTGAGTGTGAATATCGACACTTCCGACCGTAGTATAGTTCACCGAACATTTCATGTGATCTGCAGAAAAAGCATGTTTTTTTATTTTTTGTGTTTTAAGTCTTTAACACCGGTTTTGCACCATGAGTCCGACGAGTCTTTAGAAAACAAAAAACAAACATAACAGTAAAATGAGTTAGACTTCACAACCACATATCCAGTTAGCTAAACATACTTTTGTGAAAGTTTCGATGAACCTCATTATTTTTCTCTTTACTTTTTAC